>PVJS01037845.1:0-19695 GCA_004027185.1 Glis glis
GGGTTCGCGGCCAGCCTCAGCTCTCTCTCTCTCTCTCTCTCTCTCTCTCTCTCCCTCCCCCTCTCTCCCTCTCTCCCTCCCTCCCTCCCTCCCTCCCTTCCTCCCTTCCTCCCTTCCTCTCTCTACTTAGTGAGGCCCTCCGCAACTTCATGAAACCTGATTTCAAAATAGAGTATGAAAAATAGGGCCGGGGGTGTAGCACAGAGGTAGAACGCCCCTGGGTTCAATCCCCGGTACCGCAAAAAAAAAACTTACAGAAATCAGAAAGGATTTCTATAAGTATCTCAGAGAAGCAGCAGGTATATGTTGAATGAAATATTCTTCATTTCCACAAGTGCCTGGACATTATGAAATGACCTTTCCAACCTTTTCCTCTTTTAAGATTTGGATCTTACTAAACTGGAAAATTCCTTATGTTGGATGCTTTATAATAAATAAGAAGCAAGATAATTTGGAATTATGCAAATAAGACCACCACCTTTTTTAAGTTACAGCGAAATAATTAATAAGCTCATCAACTTGCCCAATAATCACTGCAGTGTTGTTTCAAATCTCCATCAGTTTTTTCTATTGTTTTCCTTCTCAGAAGTACATAATTCTCAGTAGGAGCCTTTAGAAAGGGGGAGAGAATCCCATCACCATTGTCTCATTTTTATCTTAGAGTGAGTAAAGTCAAAGGTCATGCCCATTAGTAAAGTCAGAGGTCATGCCCATTTAAAACCTCACATGACAAAGTATTATTACTAATAAGTAATAAGAATAACTTATAAGTTGCCCAATGTTTTCAGGACATTATGTCTTAAATTATACTTTCAATAATACCATTGGAGACTGGCCTAATAAGAAAAAGTTTATCTTGACTTCTGGATTCTACTCTGAAATATAAAATTTTAACTTGTACTGAGAGCCAAGATAATTCTTAAAATGGCACATGGAGAACTGCCCGTGACTGCAGAATCCCGGCTCCGTCACAACCTGGCTGTCTAACACATTTTTCTACAACTTTTCCAACTGTTTCCAACTCTGCTTGCTGGTTCAGATAAGTCATTGAGCCTTCCATGCCGGGGATTGTTCTACAATAAAAAACAACAAAAAATTACTCTTGGCACTGACGACTTTATAACATAATGAAACATGTCTTAAATCATTTTGAGATTCTTTTATAATATCGAAGCACAGATGGGTGACATCATGGTATAAAGCAACTTTTATTGAAATCATTAAAAATATGTTTTAAAGGGTTCTTAGAAATTAGAGTGGTTAAATCAGAAATTCTGTCTGTAGCATTTAACTAGGAAATCAAGGGATCTGAACCTACAAGTCTTTGTCTTGAATCTGGGAAGCATGAAATTTTTTTTTTTTTTTTGGCGGTACCGGGGATTGAACCCAGGGGGGTTCTACCTCCGCGCTAAACCCCCGGCCCTATTTTTTATACTTTACTTTGAAACTGGGTCTCACGAAGTTGCGGAGGGCCTCACTAAGTAGAGAGAGAGAGAGAGAGAGAGAGAGAGAGACGGGGAGAGAGAGACAGAGAGAGAGAGCTGAGGCTGGCCACAAACCCGGGTCCTCCAGTCTCCACCTCCCAAAGTACTGGGATTACAAGCATGCACCACCACGCCCAGCAGAAGCATGAAATTTTTAACAAATAACTTCGGACCACAGATTCAGTTATCCATACGCTCAAACCATGCCTCCCTCCACAGTGCAACCTATGTGAAGTAACTTTAGTATTAAATAACAAAGCATGATATAATCCAGGTAGCCAAAGACGTGGGCCTTATTCCCATTTCCATTATATTTTTTAATTAAGTTAGAATTAATATTGGCTGTCTGTGGGGACCACCATGAGACTTTGCCTCAATGTACTAAATGTGGTATAATGTCCAAATATTAGAGTGAGGCAAATTTGAGAAATTTACCTAAGATTGGATCTAGAACACAGAGTTCACCCCACCAAAGAGCGAGGCAAATAATCCATATCAAAGATACCAGTCAGTCGAGAGTGGTGGCGCATGCCTGTAATCCCGGTACTTGGGAGGCTGAGACAAGAGGATCTCAGGTTTGAAGCCAGTCTCAGCAATTTAGCAAGACCCTCAGCAGCTTAGCAAGACCTTGTTTCAAAATAAGAAATAAGCCAGGTGTGGTGGCACACGCTTGTAATCCCAGTACTTGGGAGGCTGAGACAGGAGAATTGCAGGTTCAAGGACAGCCTCAGCAAATAGACTTTCATCAACCTAGCAAGACCCTGATTCAAAATAAAAATAAAATAGGGCTGGGGGTATAGCTCAGAGGTAGAATGCACCTGGGTTCAATCCCCAGTACCATAAATAAATAAACAAACTAACAAATATACTGATCAAAGAAACAGCAATAAGAATCGCATTATCATTTGCAAATGGTTTTAATTGTCTGCTACAGAATAGGACCCAACAAACAATATGTGAATATATCTGGACTCCTCCTTTTTGTAAATAAAGTTTTTTTTTTTTGGAACAGAGCTGCACTCATTCATTTACATCTTGTCTATGGCTGTTTTCATGTTCTTGATGGCCAAGTTAAAGAGTTGAGCAAGAATCACATGATGCACGAAGCCCAGCATATTCACTGCTGGCCCTTTACAGAGCAAGCTTGCTGGCCCTGCTGTGGAGCATTCTGCCAGGCTACCAAGCCAGTCTATAGCAGACAAAGTAGGGGAAACTTGGCATTAGGCCAGGACCAAATAGGAAATCGGTGCTTTATAAACATTAAAACTATGACCTTTAGAGCCAGCCGTGGTGGTTTACATCTGTAATCCCAGTACTTGGGAGGCTGACACAGGAGGATCACAGGTTCAAAGACAGCATCAACAGTGTAGTGAGACAGACCCAGTTTCAAAACAAAAGAATTTAAAAAGGGCTGGGGGTATAGCTCAGAGTTAGAATACCCCTGGGTTCAATCCCCAGTAACACACACACACACACACACACACACACACACACACACACACTATAATAATAATAATAATAATAATAATGATAATATAAATAAATAAATAGAACTAGAGATATAGCTCAGAGGTAGAATGCCCCTGGGTTCAATCCCCAGTGCCAAAAAAAAAGAAAGTAAAATGTATGACCTTCAACTCGTGTTATCTTACAGTCCCAAAGACCACTTTCCTAGCCCTGATCTCACTTGAATGTTGAGACAACCCTGCCATACACACAGGGTATGTAGCCACAGCACCTCCTGCTGGGCGACTCCCCCAGGGCTGGAGCAACTTCTCTGAGTTCCCACAGCAGAGGCAGTCCGTTATCTGGCAGGGCGCGCTTCCAAGGCAGGCAGATCTTGCAGCTCATTCCTCTTCGTGCCTGGTGGACGTGCAAGAGCAGGAGCAAGGGCGGGAGAGGGCCAGACCCGCTGCTCACGGCTGCGCCCTCGGGAGCGCATGGCTGCGGTCCTGGGTTCTGTCTCGCGCTGACCTTTCCAGGGCTCATTGGCTTGCGCAGGAAGCTTCTCGCATCCTCAGGCTGCTGCTCCCATCTGCTGCTAGGCACCGCGTGTTGCTCCTCCAGATTGGAGCTGCTGGATTCCTGACGCTGAACTCCTGCACGCTCCTGGCTGGGGCTCTTGCAGCCCCAGGGCTGCAGTGTGTTTGGGGTCTGGCACACATGTCCAAGATCCTAGAGGCACTTTTCCCAGGTCACCACTGTGAGTAAACAGTCGCTGGTGTTCACAGTCAGTGTGTGTCGAGGATCGAAGCCAGACTTTTGGACTTACAGAGAAGGGCAGATTCTGGGGCCAGATTGGCTGAGTTCCAATCCCAGCCCCAGAATTTATTATCTCTGAATTTGGGTGTGAGTCTAGACCTCTGAGTGCTTCTGTTTACTCATCTATAAAACAGGGCTGATAATAGCTTCTACCTCTTAGGGTTAGGGTCAGGGGTAAATAACTTAGGACGTTGTTGGGCATATAGTAGGTGCATAATTAACACTAGCAATTGTTGTCAAAGTGCCTAGACTCTGCCACAGTTTGTTGCATATTCATCCTGGATAAATCTTTATTGTGTGTATATGTTGGGGGGTACTGAGGGGTTGAACCCAGGGGCATTTAACCTCTAAGCTACACCCCCTGCCCTACTTTTTTTGTTTTGTTTTTTATTTTGAAACAGGGTCTCACTAGGTTGTAGAGGGCCTCACTAAGTTGCTGAGGCTGGCCACGAACCCGGATCCTCCTGTCTCAGTCTCCCAAGTACTGGAATTACAAGTATGCGCCACCACACTCAGTTCATCTTCTTTTTAATGCTTTTATTGGTGCATTGTAACCTCACATCATAATGTAGTTCAGAGTGATAGGAGCATACATGCCCACAGCACTAGGCAAGCTATCTTTACTGTCTTGTGGAACCTAATACCTTTTTATCCTCAGCTGAGTGAATTGTCACCTGTCATTTCTCAAGGGACATCCTGCAGGTTGGGAAGAAGACAAAACCTGGGAAAATCCACTCCATATCTGCAACAGAAGGTGCTGGCACACTGGGAAGATGCTAGCCGCTCCAGCTTCCGCGGCAGAGTGTGGCTGCCTGGAGAGGTGGCTGGGGCCAGTTCAAATCACAAGGCCCCGGGAAAGCCCCAGTTCCCAATTCAGCGGCAGTGCATAGAACCCTCATCATGTGGGGTTTCTTTTGTGAACCTTGAAGAGATAAGAGAAAGTGTCCCCTTATAAGTGATCATGCCCATGTTCAGGACAAGTGAAAGTTTGTTTAGAGTCCACAGGAAGAATTTAGGTGGGCTACATGGAAAAACCAGTAAGCATGGAGATTTTGTGCGCTACCAAAAGAGCAGAGTCAGCATATGCCTTTGGGATTTGGAAAACAATAGACTCAGAGAGGCGGGAAGCAGCTCTGAGCTGGGCTTGGCTGGACCAGGAGCCCTTGGGAGGTCCTGGGAGCCGGACCCCAGCTGTGCATCAGAGAACCCATCATGGGTGGGCAACACTGATGTAGATCGTGATGGAAAACAGAAGCTGCCGATGCACAGACAGAACCTTTCCTAGATGATAATAGAGTCAGGACAAGGTCATTTCAGGCTGTGGCCTTGAACCAACCCCGAGGAGCGATGCCCCAGCACCCCTCCTTTGCTGGGGCAGCCAAAGATCATCATGGGACAGGGCTGTACAGACAGCCAGGAGAGCAGAATCCAGGCGCTCTAGAGAGGGTCAGAAGCCAGGAAGAGCATTCATGAGACGAGTTAGCTGATTTATTCAAGCCCCATATTCTAAACATCCGGATGTTGTCTCTGTGATAAGGAACAACATCAATATAATGAGGATTTCAAGGGGGTGGGGCATGCAGTCATGAAACTGAATAGAGGCATCTGTGGGGAGGGGGAGCAGGGAGGGACAGAAATACAATGGGTAATTCAATAATGACAGTACTAAAAGTATTATCACTGTACTGGCTCAGTACCATGTTCTCATGCTGCAAGGGTGGTGGTAGTGGTGGGTGTGGGTAAACGTGGAGTTTTTTATGTGCTTTTATTGGTGCATTATAGTCTCACATCACAATGAAAATCAAGTTGACAGTAACATTCATGCACACAGCACCTGGTGCCCCCCTCCCGTCCCCCCAATACAGAGCACTGAGATTGACGTTGGTATATTCTCATGTGTACACATGGTCCATGGTGGTAATTCCATTAATGAACTTCATTCTTCCCCTTCCCTTCCCCTTCCCCTTCCCTGACTCCACGGAGGCTTCTCCACTATTGTCTGGAGACCCTTTTGTATCCCCATTACTCCCTAGCTTGTGCATAATAGAGAAAACATATAACCCTCCTCTTTCTGTGATTGGCTGATCTCACTTAACATAATGCTCTTCAGGTCCTTCCATTTTCTTGTAAATGATATTATTTTGTTCTTTATTGCTGAGTAGAATTCCATTGTGTGTATTTTCCATAATTTTGTGATCCATTCGTCTGTTGATGGACACCTAGGTTGGTTCCATATTTTGGCTATTGTGAATTGTGCTGCTATGAACATGGGTATGCATAAATTGCTATAGTTTTCTGGTTTCAGTCCCTTTGGAATGATACCCAGTAGTGGTATAGCTGGGTCATATGGTGGATCCATTCCCAGTTTTCTGAGGAATCTCCGCACAGATTTCCATAGTGGCTACACTAGTTTGCAATCCCACCAACAGTGTAGAAGAGTTCCTAGTTCCCCACATCCTCGCCAACATTTGTTGTTGTTTGACTTCTTAATGATTGCCATTCTAATTGGGTTTAGATGAAATCTCAGAGTAGTTTTGATTTGCATCTCCCTGATTGCTAATGATGTTGAACATTATTTCACTTATCTATTGGCCATTTGTATCTCTTCTTTCGTGAAGTGTCTATTCAATTCAGTTGCCCATTTCTTGATAGGGTTTTTTTTTTAGTGTAAAGTCTTTTAAGTTCTTTGTATATCCTAGATATTAGTCATCTGTCAAAGGGATAGCTAGCAAAGATCTTCTCCCATTCTGTTGGCTTTCTCTTTAGGCTCTTGATGGTTTCCTTTGATGAGCAGAAAATTTTTAGTTTATTGCTATCCCACTTATTAGGGCTAGAAGTTTTTTTTCCTACTTTAAAACTCCACATTTTAGTCTCCAAAGCCCAGGAAACTAAAACGTGGAGTTTTAAAGTAGGAAAAAACTTCCAGTCCTACCATTTCTGAACAAGGCACAGCTGATCAGGTCACCCCAGAGGTTTGGCAGTACAATTGAAGGACTCAGAGAAAATCCAGAGGGCCCTAGAGAACAGAGGTTGTCACCAGCACATACGGTAGCCGTAACACAAAAAGTCTAAAGGCCAGCATCCAGGTCAGAGTAAATTTGAATCTGAAACCGCTTGGCTGGGGAATGACTTAGCCTAGAATCCCTGGGGTCTGGGATATATGGGCAAGTTGCCTGCTGATCATAGGAGAGACATGATCTATTGTGGGTTTAAGCAGAGCTCTTGAAACAAACCGATGCATGTGCACCATTTCCCAGAATGAGGCGGATTTGGTACTGTAGGAGATGGCCTTTGCCCGGGTTACTCAGTTCAGATATGATCTTTGTGTCCAGTGGTAGCTTTCTTATCTTTAGAATCAAACTAATGATAAAATAGCATATACTCAAAAACACTCCTCTTTGCCTTTTTGCTTTGATGCTAGGAAGCTCAGAGCCAAATTTATTTTCCTTGAGTCTCTATTATTACTCATTTCTTATTTTAACTTTATACAAAGTTTATCCTAATACGTTCTGTATTTTTACAAACCAACTCAGGTGCTTTTTTTGGAATAAGGTTAGGATTTTTAAAACATGAACTCAGTCTCTCCTATTTATTTCCATCTTCCATTTTATAAGGTTTTTATTGGGCAGGTTTGGGTCTATGTGACCAAGCTGATACTTCTGTGTCAACTTTCTTTTCTTAATTTAAAACAAAAATATCCATGCACTGTTGACTAGAGCCTGCGATCAGACTTTCTGGTGGCCTGAGGGTTTGATACACACTGAGTGACTGAGTCTCAGGAAACTTCCAGTGAGTGGAGAGGAAATACAGCGAACCGTGTGGAGTTCCTCGTGTGCTTTCAAGCATCAGCCATGTGTATTTAAACAGATGCATGAATTTGGGTGCAGACAGGTGAAGTCTGTTTCTTGAGTGACAGGGGAATACATTTACCACAAGTATTACAGCTCAAACCAGGCATGGTCACTGAAACTCATGAGGTGACAAGTGACATGAGCTTGATGTTCTCAGGTTCCCCAGGATGCCTACAGCTAGTCTCCACCCAATGGAATGACCAAAGTGAACAGGTGCCGGGCAGCATCCCGCCCTGAGGTGCAGCAAGGGGGCAGCCAAGGAAGGTCCAGGAGAGAGAGGGCCTCCAGCGGCTCAGGGACAGCTGCTCCCAGAGCCTGCCAGGCACAGGAATCACCTGAGAATCGCTTTTGTGAGTTTCTGGGAACTCGACAGAACTGTTAATTCACTGGCCCTGCGGTAGAGCCAGATGTGTTCAGTTGTCAGGTGTCCCTGTTGTCTCAGGCTTGGAAAAACCACATGGCCTAGAAACTCCCACCAGCTGTCCAGGGTTCCACCTCATACACACACGTACATGTATGACACCTCTGTGTATATATACAACACATGCAGGTGTCACACAAGCAAACGTGTGTAAACATTTGTGTCCAGAGGATATATGTCTATGAGGTAGATGCCTGAACACCTGGCACCTCATATATGGATATATATACACCTCATATACTTATGCACATACATGTATAATGTATATGTATATACATACCTTATATATATGCACATGTATATTATATATGTATATATACCAACCTCATATATATAGTATATGTATATGAGGTTCGTATATGTATATACCAACCTCATATATATAGTATATGTATATATACATATATATCCTACTAGATAAATTATTATATTACACACACATATATATTACGCACACATATTCATAAACACATCTCCTATAGGTTCTGTTTCTCTGGGTAATCCTAATATAATCCCCATCTCTACAAGTGGCCTGTCCCAGAATCACTTCGATTTTTCTCTCTCTCCTTCATAAAGTGGGTCTAATCCTCTGGCCTCTGCTAGAGAAGGAAAGTGCGCTCTACTGAGATGTAATTCTTTCCCTGTGAATGCTGCTCTCCACACTGGATGGGTAAACCACCTGTTTGAAGCAGTGTCAGACACAATCACACTTCTTTCCTGGCATGGATCCTTCCAGCCGACGTCCCAGGCTAAGGTCCCCTGCTAGGGACCGCAGGCACACAGCATCATGTGAGTTGCACCCTGGGGTCCGAACTGTGGCATGAGTCTAGACTGTGAGCCTGGCCTTGGGTGTGGTCACTGGCTGGGAGCGGGTGTCCCTGACCCTCGCACCACCACCCCTGCACACATCGGATATTCACTCTGCACTCAGCAGTCTTTGAAGTGGCCAAAGTTAGTTTCTTTGCAAAATCTGTTTCTGAAAACAAAACCGACTCTCAGAGTAACGACGGAAAGGAAGAAACCTAAAGAAGCCTAAGAAAGCACGTTTCTCAGCAGATGCAAAAGATTATGTGGATACATTAAAGCCTAAACTGTCTTATTTGGACAGAATTATTAAGAGTAAAGGGGTCACTTAAATTTTATGCTTTATTCTTTAACACAGTAGGGTTTATGATGCAGCAGGATCTGCCATTGCAGTGGCTCATCACATTCACAGGGCTTTTTCTCATGATATTAAGGGTTGGCTTTCACTTACTATCCCAGTTTTATAGGTCTGAGGTCATGAATGTGATCCTATTGTGGACTCTCTGATCTGAGTCAGGATTTAAGCTTGTAACTCTGGTATTTTTTATAAGACTGTGCTAGACTCGTTAAGAATCATTAAAACTGAATTTTTGGAAGGATGGGCTAAGGAAATCTGTATTTATTGAGTGTCACTACAGGCCAGAGACAAGGTACAGACTTGTCCTCTTGGTTCATCTACATAATAACCCTATCAGGCAAAAGTTACTATCCCAATTTTTATTAATGAAAAGTTGGAAAAGGGAATGTGCTCAGGGCTGGGCCCACATTTAGAATTTAAGAGTAATGATTTTCCAATTGATGTCAAAACTTATTCTTTTCATAGTACATAATTCTGCCACTGATAAAGTGCTAAGTAGCTGCACATTTATCGTGGTATTTACACTGGGAGTGGAGTTATATGATCACAAATTCCCAGAACCTTTTTATGGTTCATAGAGTTTGTGTAGAGTATCCCCAAGGGAACACAGAATAATTGAGGTTGGAAACAACCCCAAGTCATAAAAATCACTGCCTTGGGAAGCTACACGGGGAAGCGGTTACCTTAGTGGGGAAGGGGTTGTGTGCTTCTGGTATGGGCTGTGTGTTCAGTTGGTGGAAGGAATGTTTCCAGTGTAGAAGAATGTGGCCCGTTCAACACGCTTCCTTTTTACATCATTACTATCAGTCTTTCAGAAAGCACGGTAATTACAGGTATTCATTTGTTCACTAGAATAAACTCCAGGCTCTTGAAAAGGTAGAGCAGTCTATATTCCCAGTCTTACACACACACATGCATACATACACACATCCCACACCACCTCATACAGACACACAACTCCTCTCCTTATCAATGAGGAGTGACTTTATGGCAGCCCAAAGAAGTATGGAAATTACATTTCATTTTCTTTCTTTTCCATGGTGCTATGTGTGCTCTGTAAACAGCAGGAGAAGTAATTTTGTAGGTGGGCATGCATTATACAGTCAGCTCTTGGAATATAATATAGGAATCTGCTAAGGCAAGGAAAGATTCACTTGAACCAGTGCCTGGAAACGACGCGGAATGCGCTTCCCAGTAATACAAACCACACGTCTGGCTGGTGTTCATGTATTGTACCTGAGTGGGTGGGGTAGTATTTACATTCATTTTCCATTTCTGAGCTGTCCAATGTCTAGTAAGTGCCATGTTGGGGAGGTGTGTGTGTGTGTGTGTGTGTATTTCACATTCCCTATTCTGGAATCTGCCGTTCACTCCAGTTGGAGCCTTTACCATTGCAAAACTGTCGCCTGTGTCTCCGAGACACATTCACATTCCACAGGTCTAGTGAATGGGCTGTGTGACCGCATGGTGCCTTTTGTTTAAAAGAAACCCAAGGGGCAGTCCCGCACTTTCCGTCCAGCTGCACTTCATGCTGTAGCCGCATCCCTTGAAAAGTGCCCCTCCGAGGGCTTCTCAGAAGCCGCAGCCCCAGCAGGTAACATTCGGGGTCCTCTCTTTCTGTTGTTGTTTTCTGCTGTTTGAAATGTCCAAACCTTCTCGCTCGGCAAGACCTTTCTTCGCTAATGCAGCTTCTAAGCCGCAGTCATCTAGGAAGGATGATTTAAACAGCAAACAGAAAAAAATCAGCTTAGGTGAGAAGATTTTGAGAACGGGAAGTGAAGGAAATTTGGTCAAACAGCTGCAGGTGCAAACGCCGGCGGCGGCAACTCCTGCTCCACGGAAGGCTCCCGCACACAAAGGTAATGTTGCAATTCCGCAGCTCTTGAAATAAGCTTCTGCTTAGAAACTTCCTGCTTAATAATACCGCCAGGTAACGCAAATGAAAGGCTTTTATGATTTTAAAACTTCTCTGTCCGTGTGCATCCAGCATTTTCTAAAATCCTGGGGTGCATTGCTAAGATAACTAATAATTAGGAAGGCAGAAGTAATAAAACTTTCTCTCATTAAGACCAGATAGAAGAAAAACTGTTTTCACTTCTCTGAGAATGATAGATTTTTATTCTTGATTGTGTTTTACCAGTGTTCATGATTCGATCATATTTACACAGAGTTTCTTATTGTTTATGCATAGGAAAAGAAACAAAAGAAAAAAGTGTCCTAAAAACATATCAGTAACTAGCAACAGAAAGAAACTTGCAGTTTCTTTTAAAAATGAATTGTATCTGAAATGCTAATCTAGTGATGTGGTTCTTTGCCAAGCTTGGCAAAAATCCCTGCTACCCTTCATACCTGCTTTATTTAAATAAGCCCTCACAGGTGAATGTTGAAATGTTTCACTTAGCAAGAAGACTGCTAAATATTTGACCCCGAATTGGGAAATGTAGTGACTAAAAAGAGCTGTTACATTAGTGTATATAATCACAGAGAACAATTAAGTCATAGCCTAAAATAGTAATTTCCTCCATCATACCAGGAACTATGTATTAAATCTGTAAGAAATATTCTATGATACTTATGTAATACATATTGAGCTTTCTATTAAAAATTTAATATTTGGTCCTGTGATTTTTATAGTAAAATAAAAATGTTTTAATATTCCCTTATAACTAGAAGTTTGTATTTTATAGGAAAAACTAAGTTCATTTCAGACTTGTAATACTGACCTACTGAAAACTATTACAAATGAATACACAATGATACATTTTTGTCTCTTGAACTATTTCAAAGATGCAAATATCTGTCTGTGAAATTTTAGGGTTTTTTTACCCTTGGCTTTACTATTATCGTTTTGTCCATTGGATCAGTACAGTGCTTACACAAAAATTGAGACCAAAATACTTTATAAAAGGCATATACAGTAAACACTGACAGATTTTAGAAGTTGTTGAATCGATTGAATTTTAGCTGCTTAAAAGGGAAACTTTCTTTGATGTGATAATACATGTCAGAGTCTGGAACATTCTAGAAAAAGGAATGTCAACCCCCTCAACCTAAAAATGTCCAAGCATTTATACCATATATATATATCTATCTCTGTGCAAAGCATGCAGGTGGAGAAATTATTTTATACAAACAATCCAAGGCTAGGTGTTTGTTCAAAGATTATTCAAAATGCTGACCTGCTTTTGGTGACCTACGAGGACATCTCTGAATAGACTTTGTGGGTGAAAACAATTTTTTGATAACAAATTTGGTTTGAGGATTCATGAAAAGTTATTGGAAGCTGGGTGTGGTGGTACATGCCTGTAGCCCCAGTACTTGGGAGGCTAAGACAGAAGGATCTCAGGTTCAGAGCTAGCCTCAGCAACTTAGTGAGGCTCTCAGCAGTTTCGTGAGGCCCTGTTTCCAAATAAAAAGTAAAATAGGGCTGGGGGTGTAGCTCAGAGGTAGAATGCCCAAGTTCAACTTCCAGTAACACACACACACACACACACACACACACACACACACACACAGAGTTAATTGAAACCAATAATTATTATCAAAGTACACAATCAGTATAGATAATGTGCATTTTTATAAAAATAAACTGGGGGACAGCTATAAATTAATAGGTGACGATTCCTTCATATCTCTTTGAGAGGAAAAGGAAGAGTTCTGCCACAAGTTTTTGAAACTGACAACAGAACTGGATTATTCTGAAAGACATCATTAGATGGCACATTTGTAATTTTTTAATCAGAATTCTGTTTTCAGAGCAACCCATCCTAACATTGAGGACCAATAGAAACTTTCCTTGTTGGAGAACAAGACTAACACTTCTAAATGATAGTTGTGTTTTATTAGGCTTTTACTTAAGGTGGTCATCGTAAGACCTCAGTGGTAGAGTGCTTGCCTGGCATGTGTGAAGCCCCGGGTTCAGCCCCCAGCACTGCAAAAAAAAAAGGGGGGAAGCAAATTCAAGTAAAGGAAGAAAAAGAGGGAGGGCGGGACAGAGGCCAAGTAACATCAGGCCACATTAGGTCTGTGTTCTTGCCCATCTTACCAAGAGCATAGTGTTAGTTCTTTAGAATGTTTATTTCATTTGGTCCACAGGTGTAGCTTAGTATTTTTATGTAAGAAATCATCTTTCTGACTTCCTTCATTTTTTCCCTTGTGTAATCTGTCAAGTGCATTCTGGCATATATTTAACTTTAAAAAAAGTTTACATCCCATTAAGTGTATTTCTTTTTTCTTTCTTCTTTATACTTTTATTGGTGCATTGTAGTCTCACATCATACTGTAATTCACAGTGATAGTGCCAAACATGCACACAGCACTCGTGAGCTTCCCCACCCCCGCCCTGCAGGTGTTGAGACTGGCCTCTGTGTTCTCCCAGGTACACGGTGCTGGTGGAAGCCATGAGGGAGCCCTTCCCTGCATTTCTTAACTGAGTGCAGGGACCCTTCCCTTCTCTTTTCATACCTCCCTCTCCACTTCTTAAATGTTACCTTGTGTACTATTATTTTCATAATTAAATACTGATAAAATTGTTCTATCAGAATTAATTATTCCATGGTTTATCTATAGGCTAATTCTAAAAGTTGAAAATCTATGAAGTGTGTAACTTATGTGACCTCATAAATATTTTTATTGCTCACTTAAGAAACATGTATAGTTACTTTCTCTTACAGTTATAAAATCTTAGTCTTGCATTTCTAGTTCTCCCAGTGACAATGTAGTTATGCTCATATCCATAGAATCCTCCTTTTGGCTTCAAGTACTTTTCTCTGTCTCTCTCTGTCCTTCTGCCTGCTGTCTCCTGCCTGATTTGTGGAACACTCTGACAGATTTTCTTAGTTTACTTCTTAATTTTGCTGAAGCACTTTCACAAAACATCCTAAGAAAAGCTAAATAGATGGTAAACTTTCTGAGTTTTGTCATGTTCAAAAATGTCTTCTCTCTTTCACATTTCAATGCAGTTTAAACAGGTGAAGATTTTTAGACTAGAAATACTGTTCCCGTGTGATCGTAAAGGTCTCTTGGGTCTAGGATGCTGATGAGCGGCTGTGTGGTCCACGCCTCACAGGCTCCTTGTGGGTGATTCTATGTCTCTCCATCTGCCTCTCATTGTTCAGAATCTTTTCTTTATCCTTGAAGTTTGGAAATTTTGCTTAAGTTTTTTCTTTTTTTTTTCTTTTTAGTGTGGTAATAGGGATTGAACCCAATGGTATTCTACCTCTGAGCTACACCCCCATCCCTTTTTTATTTTGTTTTGAAACAGGGTCTCGCTATGTTGCTGAGGCTGACCTTGAACCTGAGATCCTCCTTTATCAGCCTCCCAAGTACTGTGATTACAGGCATGTGCCACCACGCCTGGCTTGCTTAAGTGTTTAGAAGTGGGGTTTTTTCCATTCATTTTGACTGGTGAGTCCTTTCAGTTTTAAGAGTAATGGTCTTCAGTTCTGAGTATTCTTTTCTATTAATTAATTGATAAGTTATTTCTGTGTATTTGCTTTTATTTTATCTTTATGAACTTCCTAGAAGTCAGCTGTTGAATCTACTAAATCCATTCTCTAATATTTATCTTTCCCTTATATTTTGAACTTTTACTTTTTATGTCTTCTAGAAGATTTTCTTGATTTTATTTTCCAACTCTTTGTCTAATTTTGACCATGGTTAGATTTTGAAAAAAATACCTGTGGAATTAGAATTCTTCTGTGGGGGGGGGTACTGGGGATTGAATTCAGGGGTATTCTATCTCTGAGCTGCACCCCCAGCCCTGTTATATTTTTTACTTTGAAATAGGGTCTCATTAAGTTACTGAGGGCCTCACTATGTCCCTGAGGCTGGCCTGGTACCTACGATCCTCCAGTCTTAGCCTCCCAAATACTGGGACTACAGGTGTATGCCACCACGCCCAGCCTAGCAATTTGAACTCCTGAGCTTGCACACATTACTGCTATGTTAAAGCACCTGTCTATATAGAAAAATAATCCATTCATCAAAGAAATTAATAAAGTTATTCCAACTTTGGTTCATCTGGTCCCCTAAAAAAATCTTTTGGTGACATTCTGTAATTCAGATGCACTCTTGTATTTTTAGTACTTTTTATTCATAGTCCCAGGTTGCTCTTTCTTAAAATAAAGAATTATAGGAAAGAAAGAGAAGAAATTTCAGAGTTAATAAATGTTCATGATGTGTGAATGCTATTCTAATGTTGAAAACGTTAAAGAACACATTAGAATAGGACTTTGCTGCCCTAATACATGCACTCATGCCTTGAGTGTGTACACGTGCATGTGCGTGCACACACACCCTCTCCATACAACTCAAAGGCCTGGTGGGCCAGAAATCACTCAGGTCTACTTCTGTCCTGACACAGGCTCCCTCTGTGGCCTGGAGCAAGGCAGTCACCCTTCCTGACTGAGTCTCCTCAACCATTAAAAATAATAGCATGTAGTTTATGGGAAGAAGTATTGGTGAGGATTAATGGCTTGGTTAATGTGTACCCAGTGCTTTGAAGAGCCCATGGGCTGCAAGAATACTCTAAGTCAAGCACAATGGGGTCTCTGTTTACCTCCAATTGCCAAGAAAGATTAGGGCCTACTTGCTCACAGATCTCAGGCACACTGAGCCCAGGAAAGCTCCACTCTAGTCCTCTGGTCACTCCCTGTACTGTTCCCTATGGCAGCGGGGAGCTGCCCATGCCGGCCTTGCCATAGCACATATTTATGGAGCTTGTCTTTGAATACCTGAAGTCTAATATTGTCTACCTCTATAAGTAAAAAATATTAATAACTGGCCAGGTAAGGTGGCACATGCCTATAATCCCAGTACTTGAGAGGCTGAGATAGGAGGATTGCAGATTTGAGGACAGCCTCAGCAACTTACTAAGACTCTCAGCAACTTAGCAAGACCCTGTTTCAAAATAAAAAGGGCTGGGGTATAGCTCAGAGATAGAATGCCCTTGGGTTCAATCCACAGAACCAAAAAAAAGTGTCTGTGTGTGTGTGTGTGTGTGTGTGTGTGTGTTTGTGTTTGTATATTAATACCTGAAACACAAAAAGGATGTCTTCTCTCTAGAAGGGTGCAAGCTCACTGTGGGTACTAATGGCTGAGGTGATACCAAACCCTTGCACAGTGAAGTAGTGTGGAAGATAAGCACAGCTCTGGACAGACAATGTCTCTAGAAGGTACACTCATGGTAATGTGTTTTCCTGTAACAAGCTGATAATACGTGTGAATAGTTATCATCCTCTGGTAGGGTCATTACTTTGTCCCTTATTTTCTAAATGCAGCAGTGGGTCTGTACTGATCGTGTGCACTTCTGTAGCCGACTGCCTTTGGGCTCAGGGGCACTCCGTGTTGGAGGAGAGCGGGGGCCAAGGGTGTGGTATTTATTCCACGGAGCAGTGGTTACTTAATGCTCACAGTTTTGGCTCCTTATTGCTACTGGTTGGTTCAGAGTCCTCATGCATTACACATCCATATGAGCCAGTAAATTTCCCTCCATCCACTTTACTTTCAAAAAACTTTTATTCTGTTAGATTCCTTTAAACAACCAGAACTTGGCCATTTGAAAAATAACCAGCATTATTATAGCTAAAGTATGTGATCACATTGTTATTTGGAGGTATGTTTATTAAAATTCTCCCAAGCAAATAAATCAGCTCCTTATAGCATTACATGCTATATATGTTCTTTGTGTGTGTGTGGTCCTGGGGATTGAACCCAGGGGCATTCTGCCCCTGAGATACACCTACAACCCTATTTTATTTTTGAAACAGTCTCACTAAGTTGCAGAGGGCCTCGCTGAGTTGATGAAGCTAGCCACGAACCTGCGATCCTCCTGTCTCAGCCTTCTAAGTACTAGGATGTACATGTTCTTAAGAATAGTCATATCAATCCTGGCTACTTAGGAGCAGGTATATCATGAGTCTGCACCTGTTTATCTGTCTTTCAGGTTACTTATTTCTGTAAAAGACACATAATTACATAATGCCAGCCTTTTTAACTCAAGGCCACATATGGGTAGGATAAATGTCTGGGAATGTGATATTTAGACAGAGTGAAAGCCTCCTTTTTAATGATGTTGTTCTACCAGGTTAACTATTAAGGTTTCTTGAGTGAATGATTTCTAGAGTCTTAAGACAAAATTCTACCTGTATTTCTCACCCCTTTTTAACAAAAAAAAAAAAACTCAAATGAGTTCAAGTTAATTTGACTTTCCATGTTTCTGGAATGTGCAGTTACATTACAAAAAAAAAAAACTAGAGAAAACCATAAATGAGAATCCCTTCTTGTATACAAGAAGCATCAGTTAAATATATCTGTCAGGAATTTAAGGTTTATTTGTTACATTTTGTTTCTTGACAATTCATATTTACAAATACACAAGTTAAAGGAAGTTCACTATTTAAACACATTCAGATTATAGAACATGTATATAATAGTTTATTATATGCATTGTGAATATACATGATATGCTGATATATGACATTTTATATATTTATTATTTTGAAATTAATAAACTTAGCTAGGTGTGGTGGTGCACACCTGTAATCTCAGTACTTGGGACGCTAAGACAGGAGGATCACAAGTTCAAGATCAGCCTTAGCAACATAAGGAGACTCTCAGTAACCTAGCAAGACCTTGTTTCAAAGGAAAAAATAAAAAGGGTAAAGGGTATAGCTCAGAAGTATAATTACTCTGGGTTTAATCCCCAGTAACACATAAGAAAAAGAGAGAGAAAGAGAAAACTTAGCTGGGCACAGTGGCACACACCTGTAATCCCAGTACTTGGGAGGCTGAGACAGGAGGATCGCAGGTTCAAGGCCAGCCTCAGCAATTTAACAAGACCCTGATTCAAAATTAAAAAAAAGCTGGAGGTTTAGTTCAGAGGCAGAATGATCCTGGGTTCAATTCCCAGGAAATTAATAAACTTACGAAGTTCCCTTTTGCATATATGTTAGATATACATCAGTTAGACCTTTCTTCAGCAAATGTTTTAATATTTGACCCCGGTGATTAGGTTGTTTTCTGAAGATATAATTTCTACAATGCCTTTACCGACTCAAAAAACAAACAACAACAACAAGAAAAAATTGATCATCTATTCCATGTTTGACATTGTTCTAAATACTGGAAAGGTAATAAAAAGTAAACAAAATATATTCTTTGTCCTTGAGGAGGATTATACAATGACTGAGCTATCTAGGTTATCTGGATAGTGAAATAAAATTTCAGAATAGATTTATGAACAAAATTAGGAGTGCACAGAAGGAGTAGAGCAGGCTATTTCCCCAGGTAATAAAACTTGGCCAGGTAGGAGGAGAAAGGAAGCATTGCGCTACATTTAAGCAAGTGGCAAAGTAGCCCAGCATGGCTACTGCAAGAGGGAGATGGTGAGGGAGGAGGGGGAGAGGCTGTTCCAAATGATTTCAAATGAGAAAAGCGTACTCGCAACTGAAGTTGTTAAAATTTTTGTACTGTCCAAGGTGTGCATATTACACCCAAAATCATGCATGAGTTAATAATTTTAATCCCACCAATAAATGATTTTTATAAATAGGATCAAAAAAGAACAGTATGATCACTTCTCCATTCCATCAATGACCATCACTTGGTTCCCTTCTGTGTGTCAGGCATCGTTCTAGGCTCTAACCAAGATGAAGGCCTTGGAAGGAGAGAGCTGGCTTTCCACGAGACGTAACTGTTCCATGACAAAACTAAGGAAAAGTGATAGAGGAACTGAGAAAGTTCAAAGTTTCGTTCATGATATTAATGTGGAATGGCTATTAAGAATTCAGAGGAGTGTCAGATAGGAAGGAAAATACATGCCCTAGAGATCAGGGCAGGAGTTAGTTATAAATAAGGGGTCACCACTCCATAACTGCTTTTTAAAGCCAGGAGATGGGATGGGCACCTAGGGAGATGGAAGGGATCGAAAAGAGAATGCGGCACATGTCTGAGGAGAGAAGGTGACCAGGACCCTGGGGGCTTCACAGCATTCAAGGGTCAGAGTAGGGGCAGAGGTAAGACCTAAGTATTAATGCTCATGCCCAGCCTCTTGAGAACATCCTTTTAATACTCTGGGCCAGCGTGTTCTGAACACTCCCTCTCAACACAAACAAGGGTGTTCATGCCCCTTCTTTGATTACAAACAAATACTCCGAATAAGAATTGTCTTTGAAATATTTTATATTTAAAATGATGCAAGTCTTGTAATCTAGCCTATAATATCATTTGATTTAATTTTGGATCATTTTCAGTTGAATTACCATCAGAATTAAAGTTTTCGTACCATGTTTTTTTATGTTAATTTATTGGTGCATTGTAATTACACATTTTGATATATGTCAGGGTATGAACATCATACATGCACACATTGCTCATTTAGCCCTCCCTCCAATCCCACCCTATTCCCTTCCCCTTCCCTCCCTTTCATGCTCCGGATAGTGATTGAATCTTATAGGTTTGTGTATGTACATCATGTGCTATAGTGTGTTTCCCTCCACCCCCCTCCCATCTCCC
>PVJS01037846.1:0-19695 GCA_004027185.1 Glis glis
GGGATTGAACGCAGGGGCGTTCTACCTCCGCGCTACGCCTCCGGCCCTATTTTTTTTTAATACTTTATTTTGAAACCGGGTCTCACGAAGTTGTGGAGGGCCTCACTAGGTAGAGAGAGAGAGAGAAAGAGAGAGAGAGAGAGACAGGGAGAAAGAGAGAGAGAGAGAGAGAGAGAGAGCTGAGGCTGGCTGCGAACCCAGATCCTCCGGTCTCCGCCTCCCAAAGTACTGGGATTACAAGCGTGTGCCACCACGCCCGGCTACCCTTTTTATTTTAAAACAGGGTCTTGCTAAGTTGCTGAAGGTCTCATTAAGTTGCTGAGGCTGTCCTGGAACCTGTAATCCTCCTGTCTCAGATTCTTAAGTACTGAGATTACTGATGCACACCACCATGCCTTGCTTTAAATCCATTTTATTTCCCTAACAAGTTACATATATTAATTTCTTTAAGTTCAGGTCCTCTGTGGCGTACCCGGAAAGGAAGTCTTGATGGCCTAGACCTGGTCATTTTCTAAGAGCGGAGTTGGCTTGGCTGGAAGCCCTGAATGTGTGTCACCTCTCTCCCTATTCCAAAGGACCTGCCCGCGTTCTCAAAGCAGGTGCTTAAGTAGCACCATGAAGAAAATGACGTGCTTGCTGGTTTACGGACATTCTCGGTCCTCCTTGCTGAAGCGTGCCTAGAAAGCCAGCCTCGGCTAGTCATATCCGGGGCGATAATCACAGGATGGGTAGGTAGAGCCGCCAACCCACGTGCTAATTAAATCTCCAGGGGTCCTAGTGGGGCTGGAGTAACTCTTTTTTTTTTTTTGCGGTACTGGGGATTGAACCCAGGGGAGTTTTACCTCCAAGCTACACCCCCGGCCCTATTTTTTATACTTTATTTTGAAATCGGGTCTCACGAAGTTTCGGAGGGCCTCACTAAGTAGCTGAGGCTGGCCGCTGAACCTGGATCCTCCGGTCTCCGCCTCCCAAGTACTGGGATTACAAGCGTGCGCCACCATGCCCGGCTGGAGTAACTCTTTTAAGGTAAAGCCTAGGACTTCAGCTGCTATAGGAATCTGACAATCTTCACATCTTTCTAGGAAACTTCAAAGGGCGGAACTCATAGTATCTTTAGGTGTAAAGCACCAAAAAGAATCCCAAAGAAACAAAAACACAAAGTTCTCAGAAGAATCGAGAAAGCCATTTTAGCTTTTTGAAATTTTGAAAATACTTTAGACATATGAGGCCTGAGAAGAAAAGGATGTAGGGGGGTCATGTGGGGTGTGTGCAGTAGGAGAAAATGAAGACATATGTCAATGAGAAAAACATACGACAATCAGGTTAGAGTCAGGCACAGTGTGATCCAAGTTACACATTGAACTCTGTTCACCTCCTAAATCCAATGAATAAGTCTAATGGGGTTCGGAAATGGATTCTTTCTATTCTGATGATTAACTAGCACCCGAGTCCAACCCACCTATTTGGTTTTTGAAATGCAGGCAATATGACACACCAGACCTTGCTGGCACATCTAAAACCCAAACTCCACCCCGACGTCGTTCTAAAATCGACACGGCCACACAAGAAGGGTGGCAGGGGATATTTGTGCACAACACCTGGGATCTTTCAGAGAACTGCTTAGAAGACAAGCACACGGGGAACTCTCATTCTTTCCAGCATAGTTCGGTGGATTTGTAAATAAATCAGTGCTGGTCACACCAGATGGGCTCCATTTCCCCCCATCTTGACCTTATGAGATATGGCCCAGGGAGACCGCAAGTCCCAGCAAGCAGTTTTCAATCTATATCTGAGCAGCGCCACATAAAAGATGAAAGCGATTACAGCGAGCACCATTTGCAGCGGATACGTCGACGCAGTCCTCCGGCTTCTGGAAAATTGCTGGGGAGCCCTGGAACTGGCCCCGAGTTCGGGCACAGGATTCACTGACATCTTTTTCAAATTAGACATCCATTTGGGCTAAATTCTCATGGGGAGAGCCTCCGATCTCTGCCTGGATTACACAGCAGGTGCTATTAGATCCTCGTTGCAATCTGCGAGGGACGGTCCAGGAACCTGGGAAGGCTCTAATAAGGAGCAAGGGCTATCATCAGAACCCACTTAGGCAGCTTCGCATCTTCAAAGCACATTACAAACATTAATTAATTAATATACACTACACCCCTGTGATGTCGTTAAGTATTATTATCTCCATTTGACATAGAAGGAAGCAGACAGGTTAAGTGGCTTGCCTGTGGCCACACAACAAGCCCAGAGCGGGGCTGGGAACGTAAATTAGAAGCACCTGATCCAACACACACGCAGGCATGCAATGGCGGGGTCAGCAAGTGGGCCTGTGGCCGCAGGACGCTGATACGCTGTCAGAAGGAGCAAGCCCCAGGGTGCTGGCCCAGCCCTGTCCCACTCCTCCTCTGTCATGTTCCGAACCGGAAGTCTTGGGTATTTCACGGAGAAATAGCACCCGTCCAGGCAGATCCATTGCCACATTCACGCTATGTTCTGAGTGTTTGTCCCCTAGAATTCCTGTGGGAAACTCATCCCCCAACGTCCTGTTCAAGGTATGCAGAGGTAGGACTGTGGGAGGTGCCGGGCGAGGAAGACCCTGCATGAGTGGATAACTGTCTTTGTTATGAAGGCCATGGTCTCCTCTCCCTCAAGCTTGCTATGTTGCCAGGTGATGCCCAGGGCCACCTTGGACTCTGCAGAAAGTCCCCACCAGCAAGAAGGCCTCCCTAGATGTGGCCTCTTGACCTTAATCTTCCCAGCGTACAGAACTGTAAGAAAGGAGTCTCTTTTCTGTACAAATTCCCCAGTCTTAGGTATTCTGTTACAGTGACACTAAACAGACCCAAAGGGTCCCACTGCAGTGATGGGAGGCACCGACCTTACCACTGCCTGCTGCCCAGGGAGGCCGTGACGGGGTGGTAGAAGGGAAGGTCCGCAGGCCAGGCAGCTGCTCAAGCAGAGGGCATGCCTAAAGGGTGTGTGACCAAGCGAGGAGAAAATGGAGAGAATGGGCAGGGGGAGTCTATCATCTGTGAGTCATCAAAAAGCAAACCAAAATGAAACAAAAACACTAGAAGCTGGGTGCAGTGGCCCACGCCTGTGACCCCAGTATTTGTGAGGCTGAGACAGAAGGATTGCAGGTTTGAGGCCAGCCTCAGCAGAGACGCTGTTTCAAAATAAAAAATTAAAAAAAGGCTACGGGTATAGCTCAGAGGTAGAATACCCCTGGGTTCAATCTCCTGTATCTCCCAAAAAGATGAACTGAAAAAAATCACCCCAATATTTCCTATGTTTTTGGAGTTTACTGCTGCCTAACATTCTGTCTTCTCTGTGCCAAGATGTGTGGGGCCATTGGCTGGAAGAAATGCTACTTCAGAGACAAGTGGAAAATCCCAGAATGAATGAATGAGGATTCAAAAGCAGAACTTCTGCTGTCTATGAATCCGCACAATGAAGCTGTCAGAATGAGGACACAGGTTTCTATTTACTGATTTTACTCAAAACTTACTATTTTCTCCCTTTCTAGAAGTCTTAAGAAAGGTCTGACTATAGCCAGGAGTGGTGGCACATGCCTGTAATCCCTGTAGTTGGAAAGTTGAGACAGGAGGATTTCAGGTTCGAGGCCAGCCTCAGCAACGTAGCAAAACCCTGTTTCAGAATAAAAAATAAAAAGGGCTGGGAGCATAGGTCAGGGGTGGAATGCCCTTGGGTTCAATCCCTAGTAAACCCCTACCCCCAATAAGTAATAAAATAAAGAAAGGTTTGACTCTTTCCTTTCAAATATGACCTTTCTTTCTCTGATCTTCTTTAGGGAGATTTCAAACCTAAAACAGTACTTATTTTCGTAGAACTCACTGCTCATATAGCATGTTGATAACAGGACAGTGGCTTTTCTTAGCATCTTGTAGCTTCTCTAGAGCATGCACTGGGAGAGGAAACGGAGAGAAATCAACCGGGAACATCTTTGAGATCTTGTTAGGGAGGGATGCTGGGGAATGATGAGGATGCAGGAATCCATGCAGGTAGGACCCTGGGAAGCAGGACTGAGGCTACAGGCACAGACAAGACAGCCACCACTGTCCTTTATGAGCCCAGCTCCGTCTAACCTATGAGGCCTCTGCCACCAAAGCACACCCAAATTGCCTCTCGTTCCGACCTATTCAATCAACTGAAACTTCCCAAAGTTCCCTAGAAGAAATTTTAGCTCTCATCTCTTCTAGAACAGTAGAACACCAAGTTCCTTTCTCCCCACTTCTACTTCTGCCCCTGTAGAGTCCTACCCACAGCACCAGGGCAATGCCTTTAAGAATGCAAGGGACACTGGTGCTCCTCCTGGGCATGACCCTGAGGCTCCTCTGATCACACACATTGCGACTTCAAACCCTAACACAGTCCTCAGTGTCTCATGTGACCTGTGGTATTCCTGCCCCCTCCCTTCCCTTCCTCGATCACAATGTGCCAGGCTCACTGGCCCCATTGCTGTTGCTTAGAATGACAAGAAAGCAACACCCGCCACAGGGCCTTTGCACGGTGTCCCCTGTGCCTGGAATGCCCTTCCACTGAAGAACAGCATGGCTGGTACCTGTGCGTCCTTCACGGCTCTGCTGCAATATCCCATTGCCTTCCCCGTCATCCTTGACCATGGTCTATTTTTCTTTACAGTGTGCATCTCCACCCGACATGTTACTCGTGTATTCATGGTCTGTGCCCTCCCACAAGACTGTAGGTATCCTGAGGGCAGGAGACTTTGCACCCTCATGGCCTGGTGCACGGTAAGGCACTGGGAAGAATGTGTTGGGTAAATGCTCACATCTATTCAAACTATAAATTAAAAAAAAAGTAAATGCACCACTGATTAGCTTTTCTTTGCATTAACCAAGCTAAAAGCTGTTTACAATAAGAAAAAAAAAGGGTAACCCAGTCAAATTTTACTTTGGTGATTCCTTTTTTATCAAAAGAATTCTTTTTTATATATTTTTATTGGTGCCTTGTAATTATACATCATAGTGCGGTTCAAAGTGTGCTACTAATGCACATAGCACTTGGTGCATATCAGTGAGATTGGTGGTGATACCTTCATATTATATATGGACACAGCATTATGTGAACTCTCTCCTTCTTCCAGCCTCTTTTTCCCCCTCCCAGCCTCCCTCCCTAACCTCCTTCCACTATCTACAAGTCTCTCTCCTCATTAACCTCAAATCCCTTTTGTTTCTTATTTTCTTTCTAGCTTCCACTTATGAGAGAAAACATACAACCCGTTACTTCTGGAGACTGGCTGAGCTCACTTGGCATAATATTCTCTAGTTCCATCTATTTTCCTGCAAATGACGTCATTTTGTTCTTTATGGCTGAGTAAAACTCCATTGCGTTTTTAGGCCACATTCTCTTTATCCATTCATCTGCTGACAGACACCTTGGTTGGTTCCATAATTTGGCTACTGTGAATTGTGCTGCTATCAACATGGGTATGTATGCATATCAAATTAATTTTGAAATGTTACCCATTCTTCCTCCAAAAACCAACTCTTGGGATTTTTATAATTCCCAATTATAATTAAGATAAGAATTATTTTTTTGCTATTCAAATCTTGCATTGCCTTTTGATCAAAATCATTAAGTCTGGGCTGATTTCTGGATCATCCGTGTGTCTCTTTGACCCCCCAGGACTCCTCACCTGCCTGCTCCCTCTGACCCCACTGTCCATGTGCCTACAGCAAGGTTGGCAGGCCTACACTCATGTGGGACACTGGGAGTTTTCTCCCCCAGTGGGAAGGAATCATTTCTCCTTGCAGGGACCCGAGATGAAGGAGCATGCCCTTGTCCCTGGAGTCCTCCACCCTCTGTGTCTGAAAAGGAGCTGTGTTCTCCACTACGTGACCACTGTGCCCTCCATCCACCATGCGTGCAGGCGACGGTCTCTGCATGTAAGCTAGATTGATAACAAGAGACTTTACCACGTGACCCTGCCCTATTAAAGTGTTTGAGCTTTGTGTAAACTATCCCCTGGTCAGCCTCGGTTCTGGCCTCATGATTAGGGGGTAAATGCTAATATTTAATATTTAAGCATAATATTTAATTTGGAAAATCCTGGTGATTGCACAGCAGTAGGGAGATGGCGCGAACAGGTAGAGGCTTTTATAATCTCATTGATACCCAGGGTACAGGGCAGTGAAAACATTTGGAAACTGAAGTTAAAACCATCCTCAATGGAGAATTAACATGCTTTACTTCAGTAGTGTCCGCCGGGCTCGCTTACCCCTGACACATGGCCTGTGTAAACACATATATCCTTCTGCATATACAGGTGGCTTTGCGCGTCTCTGACACCCGCGGATGGGGCATGATTCATGGAATTGGCAGCTGGCAGTTTATCTTTGACCGGCCGCTGCACTCAAAGTTGGCTTATGCCTTTAAGGGCACAAAAATGTGTAACTACCATGACTTGAAGATTTCAATTCCATGTGGGAGAGAGGTAATGGGCCAGGTGAGGTAATCGAAAACAAATGTGAAATATTAATTACAAAGGGAGGGGGAGACAGCCGTTTGCTGGTTAGTACAACAGAGAATAAACACTTAAGCTCGCTTGATACATCCCTTTCCCATTTCTCTTCCAGGGTGGGAATGAGCAGCGGACAGGAAGATGTTTAGGGCAAATCTTAGTGGTGGTGGTGTCTTGATTTTCATCGTCTACTATGACCAGAGCAGAGGGCCCCCTCCCTCTCTTTGGTGGTCACACACCCCTGCGATGGCAGGCTGTGATGGACAGAGGAGAAGGGTACACTGTGCCTCCCTTCAAACAATGGCAGGAGCACTAGGAAAACAATTTGTGTACATACGATCATGTCTTCAATGTGGCCAGGAGGCTGGCTCTGTAAAAGACCTGCTGAGCTCAAAGGAGGACTTCTTTTTCTTTCTTTTCCTTTCCTTTCCCTTCCTTCCTTTCTTTCTTTGTGGTAGGGATTGAATTCCAGGGTATTCTACATCTGACCCCAGCCCTGTTTTATATTATTTTATTTATTTATTATTTTTTGTGGTACTGGGGATTGAACCCAGGGGCATTCTACCTCCGAGCTACAGCCCTATCTTTTATTCTTTATTTTGAAACAGGGTCTCACTAAATTGCAGAGAGCCTCACAAGTTGCTGAGGCTGGCCACGAACCCGGATCCTCCTGTCTCAGCCTCCCAAGTACTAGGATTACAAGCGTGCACCACCATGCCTGGCTTATTTTTTTTTTTTTATTTTGAAACAGGGTCTCACTAAGTTGTTGAAGGCCTCTCTAAATTGCTGAGCTTGGCCTCGAACTTGCAATCCTCCTGTTTTAGTCTCCCAAGTACTGGGATTACAGATGTGTGCCACCATTCCTGGCTGAGGACTACTTTTTAAATAGCATCTTCATGTTTGGATTTAGTATCTAAAGTTGAGTTCTAAAATTGGTAGACTATTTCTGGAGGCCGTATTTCTAATTCTACTGACTTAAAGGAGTTAGAGTCGACTTCGGACACATTCACAGGGTTCAGCCGAGTGGACCATCTACAGAGGAGCCATGGTGACACTTCTGCTGAGCAAGGGCTTTGAGTCTATGGAGGGGTTGTCACACACATCGCTTTTGCAAACTCTCCTTTACCACAGGCATAAGTAGGCAGGAGACAGGCATATCAAGCACCTGCCCCAAGGGTCAAGACAGCCTGAGTTCCCAGATGGGATCTGATTCTTTTATTTATTTATTTATTTTGCGGTACTGGGGATTGAACCCAGGGGCGTTTTACCTCCGAGCTACACCCCCGGCCCTATTTTTTACACTTTATTTTGAAAACAGGTCTCATAAAGTTGCGGAGGGCCTCACTAAGTAGCTGAGGAGGGCCACGAACCTGGATCCTCCGGTCTCCGCCTCCCTAGTACGGAGGTTACAAGCGTGCGCCACCACGCCTGGCTGGGATCCGATTCTTATCTGGAGGGCCTTGCAACTGCCCCGCAATGCCTGCCTCTCCTCTTTTTCTGCGCCTTATTTTACACTGTGGATCCGGTGGTCTTGGATTTCTCTCCTATCATCCCGACAATGAGCCAAGATTATTTCATCTTTGAGGAGCAAATAAGGCAAGTGCTAAGAGGCAGGGACCTGGCCCTTCGTCCCGCTCTTCTAGTAGTCTTGTACCAGGGAGGCGAATCCCTGCCTACATGTTTGTCTACCCATCGGCTTATAATATGAGGAAGTCCTTGCAAACTTAAGTTATACAGACATTCAACAACCCAAAGAAAAAGTCAAGAAGATGTTAAAAGACTTAAGCAACACGGACTTAGACTTCCACAGTCGGCGCTTCCTGAGATGGTGGTGTGATCCTTAACAGGATTTACTGAGATTTCCCAGAATGCAAAGGCCCCTTGGGACCCCGGGGTAGGACCTGACTTCGCCCCTCCCTGGAGGAGGAGTTGCGCAACAGGAACCTCCTAGAACATCTGTAGCTGACTTAACGACAATGACACTTTTGGTCCTCAAGGTCACAGTGTCCTTGTAACCCCAGCACTAAGTCAGCTAATTGGAGCAGTGGTGGAGACTGGAAAGTCACCTCTTCAACTCTTTTTTTTGACAACATGAGCTGAGCTGGTTGCCAGCCTCTGTCCAGCCGTCCACGTCACCTCTAGCTAGCCATCCATGTCACCTCTATCCAGTCGTCCCGGTCATCGACTCTCCAGCAGCTCAGCAGATCTTGGTGTAGTACCCAGGGGGAAGGGTGCTGTGCTTTCTGTTGAACACAGTACCCTTGGAGTTCTTACAGAGGGAAGGACTCAAACCTCAGCACCATGCTCAACACCAAGAGGGAGGCCTATGAGCGAGGCCAGTGTGAGCCCAGGTCCAGCTGCGGCTACACGACCCCGGCCATCGACCCAGCAGGGACGGTTGTCTTCGAGGGTGGTAGGGGTTAGGGATGGAAAAATCTGCTCAACAAACTGCGAGATGACCAGACTAGACCCGGATGGATCAAAGTCTACCACTTTGTCTTATCTATCTGGAAACATAATTCAAGAATGAAATTGCACTGGGTTTTCCCCTCCTCGCCATTAAATTCCATTCAATCATGGTAGGCAAAACGCGGCCACGCTCAGGCAGCCAGATGTTATCATTCCAGCCCTCTCTTTATAAACCCGGGCTGAAACCTGAGCGGTTGATGAGACCAGCTAAGCAGTTGTACCTTTGACCCGATTGCATTAAACTTGCCCTATCAATTTGAGCTTAGTATAAACACCATTTCCCAGAGCCCCTCGTGAAGCCAGCGGTGAGAAGAAGCTGACTAAGCCTAAACATTTTTTAACAGCAATCTTGTCTTACAACACCGAGGGGATTTGCCGGGCATCTGGAGCTTTATAAAACCATATGAACATGCTGAAAGAATTAAAATCCTTTAAAAATGAAAAATTGATCGTGACAGTCCTTTCTGAAGACTCGGTGGAATGGCAGCCTAGGAATGGGTAGGAGGTGGTCTGAAACACTTTTGTATTTTTAACAGTGACATATTTTTATTAGTTTTTTCTTCTTTCTCAAATGTTTATTCTCCAGTGGCCATTCCAATAATAATAAAAAAATGTGTCCCACTTATCAGTAACCTGGACATTTTAAGGAACTGAACAAGCCGGGCCCCGTGGGGCCTGTCTGTAATCCCAGTACTTGGGAGGCTGAGACAGGAGGATCACAGGTTTGAGGCCAGCCTTAGTAACTTAGCAAGACCTTATTTCAAAATAAAAAAAATAAAAGGGGCTGGGGATGTAGCTCAGAGGTAGAATGCCCCTGGGTTCAACCCCCAGTACCAAACAAAACAAAACAAAACAAAACAAAAAAACCAAGGACACACTTCCTGGTTAGGTTTCTTTCTGATGAAGACTGGAACTCCCTTCCCATTTAAGCATCTTAGATAAATCTATCATAATTCTTCCTCCATTGCATGAAGCTGACATCCCTGTAATATCTGGTCCATGTATATGCCCCAGGGGGTGAATGAAGGGGGTGACTAAGACATTGTGATTTATTTGTTTATATATATATACACATATATATTTGGTACTGGGGATCGAGCCCAGGGACATTCTACCTCTGAGCTACAACTCCAGCCCTATTTTATTTTTTTATTTTGAAACAGGGTCTCACTAAGTTGCTGAAGGTCTCTCTAAATTGCTGAGGCTGGCCTTGAACCTGCGATCCTCCTGTCTCAGCCTCCCAAGTATTGAGATTATAGGTGTGAACCACCACACCTGGATTATTAATATTTTAAGTAAATGAAACTTAGATGTTTTATAAAATGTAAGGATTTATTTATTTATTTATTTACTTACTTACTTACTTATTTTTGTGGTACTGGGGATTGAACCCAGGGATGTTCTACCTCTGAGCTACACCCCCAACCCTGTTTTATTTTATTTTTTAAAATTTTGAAACAGGGTCTCACTAAGTTGCTGAGAGCCTCACTCAGTTGCTGAGGCTAGCTGCGAACCTGCGATCCTCTTATCTCAGAGTCTCAAGTACTGGGATTACAAGTGTGTACTACCACGCCCGGCTTATATTTATGTTTTATAAATAAATATACTGCAATGTAAGACTATTTCAAACTTAGAAGCATTTGTTTACTTTTTTTGTTTGCTTTATATAAAAAGATTATCCAGTTACCTTGTGGCTTAGCTTATAAATAAATAGGATACTGTTACTTTCTGTTAAAATGCTAAGATAGGGCATTGGTAAGCAAATTAATGTGTGATTATAAGATTTCTAAACTCTTACAGAAATTGCTTTGAAAAAATATCAGTAATATTTTTAAAAATCTCTGAATTATAAATTGTATGTTAAAAAAACAATAGCTAAGCCAGGTGTGGGATGTGCTCCTGCAGTCCCAGCTCCATGGGAGGTGGAGGCAGAAGGACCCAGGAGTTCAAGGCCAGCCTGACGAATGTGAGACCCATCTCAAAAAAAAAAAAAAGTCAGTACAACACATCCATACTTTAAGAGACATGGGGGAAAAGAGATTCCAAACATTAAAACAGAACATTCTTCTGTTGAGGGCAATAAAAATGCCATGAATTTAGAAACGGTTTCTTGGAACATGTGTAAAGATGTGTAATTAGACAAATCAACACATCATCTGATTTTTGCCAAACCAAACAAGGGCTGAGCTATCAGCTGTGGAGAACAAAGCCGGTGAGTTGCCAGAAGGGATTTTATGCTGAATCGGAGCTGCGCTGGAGTCAGGGAAGCATCGCAGACTCCAGGGGAATCTTCTTCTAACTCAGATCAATACTGTTTTAAACTAGCGAAGAACCCTCTGCAACTGCAAACCTAAAACTGAGGTCCAGGGGAATTTGTCAGATGTCTTGCTGGTCTGATTAAGAGAATTAATCCAATCCTCCCCTTCAGAAGGAGGGGACATTCCTTTCCTGGGGTAACAGCAGAAAGGTGAATCGAGCCTCGGGGGCTGGGGTCTAGGTTCGGCCTCGAAGCCAGTGGGGTGCTCTTTGCAATCCCATGAGCCTCTTTGGGTTGGGTCTCCTTACCCAACTCTGCGCTTCAGGGGAGAAGGACATCAGGTTCTTTCAGGCTCCACAATTCTGACCCTCCGCTGCCAACGTACACGCCATGCCCTTTGGCTTGCGCTTCACCACCCATGATCTTTCTCCTTTTTTTTTTCTTTTATGGTTCTGGGGATTGCATTCAGGGGCATTCTACCTCTGAGCTGCACCCCCAGCCCTATTATTTATTTTTTATTTGGAAACAGGGTCTTGCTAAGTTGCTGAGGCTGGGCTGGAACCCGTGATCCTCCTGTTTCAGCCTCCCAAGTACTGGGATTACAGGCGTGCGCCACCGCACCTGGCACAACCCACGATCTTTAAGGCTCTTGCTAGCTGTAGGATTCAACAAACATCTGAAACATTAGAGAGAACACGCGCCTTGTGAATATCTCCCACCTCTGTCTCGGAAATACAAAGAAATAGCGTGTCTCTTGTGCTCGTACTGGAGAGCTGTCCTGCCTGTTCCCAGATGGCTACATGACTGCAGTGACCAGAGAGGCCACGCAGGGAACTGAGACAAGCAAGAGTGGCTTGGTGGGCTTTGCAGGAACATACCTCACGTCACAAAAGAGGGAGAGGTTTGGTGCAATGCTTTCAGACACACCGAGTCTCCGGGCAGGCTCAGGTAAATGCAGGACACTCCTGGCGGCACTCAACTCAGGATGGGAACAGGGCAGGTCTGTGGGATGGTGCTAGGCAGCTCGGACTCCTCCCAGCAGGCCTTTGGGGGTCACCGGGCCAGCGGGCGTTAAATGTTTGTAATAAAGACCAGAGGCAAGATGGGACGCGCTGTTTACAGGCCCTGCGCACAACTTTCAGGAATAACATTTTTCTTGCCTCGATTCAAAAGAGCTATTTCCAAATCCAGCCTGTCTGTCCATTTCTCCTAAACTAAAAGTGAGAAGAGAATGCTTCTGGAAACTTTCTGGTAATTAGAACAACCTTTTCCACCGAATGTAATGCACGCTGGGATGTGGGGTCTGTGTTTTTGAGGCACGAACGCTGGTAGCAGAGGCCTCATTTTTCTTGATACTTACATGAATTTGTTTCCTCTATACTCTGATGAGATAGAGAGAAACATGTTGATCTGAAAAGTTAGAATATTCCCTACGTGGTTTTATAATTAAAAATGACATTTAAAAAGAGGACCAGTTCACAGGCTCCTTCCTAAGGTAACAGTTCAGTAGTACTAGGAAGATAATCATCTCCTTGTGTCTTTTGTCTCCAGCTATATTTTTAGTTTTTATTCTGCATTCCATGGTTCCAAAAGCTGAAGTCATCCGCAGGTCAAATCATGGCCTGGGGTGAGTATCTAGTACATCTTTTTTTTTTTTTTAAATGCATCTCCATTCTGAAAACAAGAAGACTCTTGCTCTGAGGCGGGATGCGAGGAGCCACGCCTCTTACAAGTTGTTCATCTGTCCCCGCTCCCTTGCTGGGGGCGAGGGGAGGAAGGGAGGGGACTTTTGCTCAGGGTTTTGCTGTCACCGCACAGCTGCAGGGCTTTTCGAAATTCTAGACAATGAAGCTCATTTCCCTGTCGTTCACCTCCCAGGAACCAAGGGGGCCCCTTCCGAAGACCCAGGTTTTCAGACACAGGCAAAGACCCAATGGCAGCTCTCCTGCAAACTACAGGAGCCTCCGAAGGCCCCAAACAGCAGGATCGCTCCAACATGTCAATCAGCCACCCTGAGCTCACCTTTCTCAGCAATCTGTGACCCATGAAGATGCCAGCCTGCTGGAGCCTGGTGGCGGGCTTATCACTCGCGATGTTGAGTTTACAGACACATGCATGTTGGTGCATGCGTTTAAAAGGCTGCTTCTTGCTCAATGCCCTGTTCAGAGTAAGCCAGCAACTGCAGGCAGCTTCCCTGTCGACTGCGCTTCCATAAAGTGCCACAAAGACCAGGGACTGAATGGACCGCCCCTGGAATCAGGCCTAACGATACTGCCATCAAAGGCTACTCCTAATGATGGACACTATTATATTCTGCCACTAATGTATATAAGTGTAAACCACAAAGTATATTAAGCCACTACATTGAATTAATGACATAATTCTGTGATTTGAGAGGCAGGCATTTTGTGCATTCCTAAATATGTAAGATGAATAAAAATGGGTAAAATAGAGATTCAACATCACCATACAATTCCTTATGCCCTCCCTCCTTCCCTCCCTCTTGCTTCCCCTCCTCCCCTCTCTTCCTTTCCTTCTGTCTGTCTGTTTTTACTAGGGATTGAACCTAGGGGAATTCTACCTCTGAGATAAAAAATCTTACTAAGTTGCTGAGGCTCCCACTAAATTACTAAAGTTGGCCTCAAACCTGCAATCCTCCTGTCCAAGTATTGAGATTAAGAGGCGTGCACCACCCTGCCTGGCTTCCTTATTGCATTTCTACTAAAGAGAGTTTGGTCCTGGATTAGACAATGTCCCCAGTCCCCTAGACAACCGCATTCTGGTTTGATGATGATGATGATGGGTATGGGGTCATTTGATTGGCTCACTTGAAGTCATTGCTGGGCTGTTTTCCCAAATGATAAAAGTGACTGGTGCTATGTCATGATACGTGGATGAGAGGGTAGGTGGGATGGCGAGAGAATGCAAGAGAACTGGGGGGCAAGTAATGGTGGGTAGTTGGGAAAAAACAGAGTGGAAGAGGATGAGGGAAAAGGGAAGGGAAAGCTGGGTGGCTGTGACACAAGGAAGTTCACAAGCAATCGATTAGGTGGTGTGTGTGTGTGTGTGTGTGTGTGTGTGTGTGTGTGTGTGTGTCGGCAAGTATAAACATAAACCAAATGCTTCGTGCAGTTCCTGCAGGACAGTGATAATTCTTAGAAACAAAAGTCTCTGAGATTTTCAGTTCTATGTCTAACATTCTGTCGCTACCATTTACACCTTAAAGATCAGTAGAAAAAAAGAGGCATTTCAACAATGGCTGGTTTCCTTAATAAGTGAAATCTATAATTCTAAGATTGGCAAGAGGAGCCCAAGAGATGCCAGGCGGCAGAGGGTTCACACGAGAGTGTAGAGAGAAGACCTCCTGCGTTGCCAGATGGAATCTTTCCAGAAGGGTCTCTGAAGATTCAGAGCACCTTGCAGGTAGCACAATTGTGGCACCAAACATTTCTGGGGTTCATTTCTCTCTTTTTTTCAGTTTTGGGGATAGAACGCAGGACTTCGCTCATGCTAGGCAAATGCTCTACTTCTGAGCTACACCCCCAGCCCTTTTTATTTAGAGACAGCAGATCACTAAGTTGCCCGGGCTGGCTTTGAATTCGCGATCCTCCCGCCTCAGCCTCCTTGGTCTCCAGGATTGCTTTATAGTCCCTGTCTCATGCTGCATTCTTTTGACTCTTTCTTAGGACACTGCCCAAAGATGCTTTCTGGCCTCTGCTGGTCAGAAACTGGAGATGCCACAGGGCAAGAGAGAGCGCTGTTCCCTGGTGTCCCTTCTGGACACGGCAGAAAAGATAACTTACCGCTGGCCCCACGCTCTCCAGCACCCCAGCCAGGCATTTCAGCAGGGATTCCGAAAGTACCACCCAATTCCTAATTCCATATTTTCAAACACAGCATGAAACAAGCCATCTATCAGCCAACAGCAGCTGGCAGAGGATCAAGCGGGCCCAGCAGTGGTCTGAACTTTGGTGAAAACAAATGAGGCTGAGGCTTTCAGAGAGGCCTCTCCAGTTTCAGGCCATCACTAATGCTGACTCCATTTTCTCTCTATCTCTAGGCTGTTCAGTCAACTCACCCTCGGCAGACCGAGACTCACACAGGCCGATGGCTGCTGAGTCCCCAGAAATGAGGGGCCAAGCGATCAGGCCACCGCCAGAGCCCATCTCCCCTCCCCACTACTTTTTTTGGCACGATAAGACTCTCATTCTGAAATCTCCTAGGCTCGGTTACCAAAGGGCTTATGTTTTGTTTTTGTTTTTCTTTTAAACAGACCTATTTTTTTTAGAGCGGTTTTAGCTTTATAGCAAAATTACACAGCAAGTACAGAGTTCTCGTGTACTCCTCCTTTCTGGCCCCGGCACGCTTTCCCCTATTATCTTGCGTTAGAATGGTATGTTTGTTACTGTTGACGAAACAATACTGATGCATTTGTATTAACGAAGTCCACAGTGTCCATTACGGTTCACTCTTTGCATTGTACAGTTCTATGAGTTTTGATATGACGCCACGTGTCCATCATCACTATATCATATGTAATAGTCTCGGTGCCTGAGAACCCCTTATGTTCTGCCTATTCCTCTTCCTCTCTCTCCCCCTGAATCCCAGGCAACCACTAATTTTTTATCCTCTCCATGGTTTTGCCTTTTTCAGAATGTCATACAGTTGGCATCAGACCGTCTGCAGCATTCTAAGATTGGCTTATTTCATTTAGAAATATGCATTTAAGGTTCTTAAATATGCGTTTAAGGTTTTTTGGGGGTGGGGTGGCTTGAGAGCCCATCCTTTCAATCACTCAATAATATTCCATCCACTCAGGCACAGACGAGCCTTACTTGCTTCTGGTATTGTCAATTATGAATAAAGCTGCTATAAATATCCATGTGCAGGTTTTTATGTGGACATAAGTTTCAAGGAAAAGATTCAGCAGCATGATTGCTGCACAATGTGGAAAAAAGCCTTCCGGAAGGTGGCTGTACCGTTTTGCATTCCTACCAGCAGTGAATGAGAGTTCCCGTTGCTCCACAGCCTCGCCAGCATATGGTGTTGTCACTGTTCTGGATTTTCGACATTCTAGGTCTGTACTGGTATCTCATTGTTGTTTTAGTTTGTAATTTACTAATGACATATGATGCTGAGTATAATATTTTCATATGCTAATTTGCCACCTGTGCATCTTCTTTGGTGCAGTGTCTGTTAAGGTTTTTAGCCCATTGGAAATTGGGTTGCTTCTTTTTTGTTGTTGAATTTTAAGAGCTCTTTGTATATTTTGGGTACCAGTCCTTTATTCGATATGTATTTCACAAAGATTTTTCAAGCCACAAGTCTGTGACTTGTCTGCTTATCCTCTTAACAGTGTTTTTCAAGAGCAGAAGTTTTAAATGTCACTGAAGTTGTACTTACCAACTTTTTCTTTTGTGGATCATGTTTTTGGTGTTATAAAAAATCTTCACCTAGACTTTCTTCTGTGTCATCTCCCAGAAGTTTCATAGTTTAACATTTTACATTTAGGTCTATGATATATTGTAAGTTTTTTTTGTGAACAATATAAAAACTGTATCTAGATTCCTCTTTTATATGTGGATGTCCAGTTGGTTGAGTACCACTTTTTCAAAAGACCATCTGTTCAATTGTCTTTGTTCCTTTGTGAAAGACCAGTTGACTGTATTTGTGTGAGTCCGTTTCTGGGCTCTCTATTTTTTCCATTGATTTATTTATCTATTCGTTTGCCAGTACTACTTTGTCTTGAACATTTTAGCTTTATGGTAAGTCTTGAGGTCAGGTACTGTCAGTTTTCCAATTTTGTTCTTCTTCAATATTGTGTTGGCTCTTCTGGGGCTTTTGCCTTTCCAAATAAACTTTGTGACCAGTGGGTTAATAACTATAAGTAAACTTACTGTGCTTTTGGCTGGGATTGCATTAAATCCACAGATTAAGTTCAGAAAAACTCATATTTTCACAGTATTGACCTTTCCTATACATTAACATGGGATATCTCTCCATCTATCTAGGTCTTCTTTTTTTTTTTTTTTTTTTTTTTTTGCGGTACCGGGGATTGAACCCAGGGGTGTTCTACCTCCGTGCTATACCCCTGGTCCTATTTTTTATACTTTATTTTGAAACCAGGTCTCACGAAGTTGCGGAGGGCCTCACTAAGTAGAGAGAGAGAGACAGGGAAAGAGAGAGAGAGAGAGAGAGCTGAGGCTGGCCGTGAACCTGGATCCTCTGGTCTCCGCCTCCCAAAGTACTGGGATTACAAGCATGCACCACCACGCCTGGCCTATCTAGGTCTTCTTTGATTTCTTTCATCAGAGCTTTGTATTTTTTTCTCATACAGATCCTGTACATACTTTGTTAGATTTGTACCTAAGTATTTCTCTTTTTTGATATTAATGTAAATGATGTTGTGTTTTTAATTTCAAGTTGCACTTGTTCATTGCTGGTAAATAGGAAAATGATTGGCTTCTGCATATTCCTTCTGCATATAGGAATATCCTGCAACATCGCTATAATTGCACATTAATTCAGGGTTTTGTTGTTTTGACTCTTTGGGATTTCCTTCTGGACCATCAAGTCAGTTGTGAACAAAGACAGTGTTATTTCTTTCTTCCCAATGTATATGCCCTTTATTCCTTCTCTCTCTCTCTCTCTCTCTCTCTCTGTGTGTGTGTGGTACTGGGGATTGAACGCAGGGGTATTCCACCTCTGAACTACAACCCCAGCCCTATTTTATTTTATGTTTTTACTTTGAAACAGGGTCTCACTAAATTGCTGGGGCCTCACGAAGTTGCTAAGGCTGGCCCAGAACCTGAAATCCCCTGTCTCAGTCTCCCAAGTACTGGGATTAGAGGTGTGTGCCACCACACCCAGCTTCCTTTTCTTATGTTATTACATTAACAAGGACTTCCAGTACAGTGTTGAATAGTAATGGTGAGAAGAGACATCATTGCCTTATTCCTGATCTTAGGGGAAAGCAGCTAGTTTCTCAGCATTAAGTATGATGTTAACTCTAGGTTTTTATGTAGGTGTTCTTTATCAAGTTATGGAAGGTATCCTTTATTCCTAATTTTCTGAAAGTTTTCTTTTTTAAACCATGAATACATGTCAAATGCTTTTTCTATATTTATTGTATACTCATATGATTTTTCTTCTTTAGCCTACTGATGTGATATATTACATTAAGTGATTTTCTAATGATGTACCAGCTTATATACCTGGAATAAATCCTGCTTGGTTATGGTGTATAATTCTTTTTTTATACAGTTGGAGTTAATTTACTAAATTCTGCTTGAAATTTTTACATTCATGTTCATGAAAGATATTGGTCTATATTTTTCCTTTTTAATCTGGTTTTAGTATTAGGGTAGAATTAGTTAGGGAGTTTTCCATTTGCTTCTATTTCCTGGGCTAGATTGTAGAGAATGAGTACAACTTCTTAAGTGTCTGGAGAATTCAACCAGTAAAATCATTTTTCCAGGTGCTTTCTGTTTTGGAAGGTTATTAATTCCTGATTCAATTTCTTTAATAGATATAAATATATTCAGATTAGCAACTTCATCTTGTATGAGTTTAGATAGATTATGTCTGCTACTTTTGTAGTATCCCACAAATTTTGGTTAGTTTTATTATCATTTAGCTCAAAATAATTTTAAAAGTTATCTTGATGCTTCTTTGACCCATGCATTATTGAAGAGTGTGCTATTTAATCAACAACATTTCTGAATTTTTCAGTTATTCTTCTGTTATTGATTTCTAGTTTTATTCCATTATGGTCAGATAACATAGGTCAACCGATTTCTATTCTTTAAATTTGTTACAGTGCATTTTATGAGCCAGAATGTTATCTTAGTGCATATTTCAGGTGAGCTTGAGAAGAATATATATGTTGTTGCTGTTAATTATTTTATTTAGACATGTATTTTGACACCATATCATTAGTAAAAACATTAGGGATTATTATGTTTTTCTTGGAAAATTCACCCCTTTATCATTATGTAATGTTCCTCTTTAAAACTGATAATACTCTGTTCTGAAGTCTGCCCTATCTAAAATTAATATAGCTCATTTTTCTTCTCATTAGTGCTAGCATGTATCCATGGAGTGTCTTCTACCTATTTTTTATATTTATTTATGTATTTATGTATTTATTTATTTATTTTTGTGGTACTGGGGATTGAACCCAGGTGCATTCTATCTCCAAGCACCCCCAGTCCTATTTTATTTTTTATTTTGGAACAGGGTCTCACTAGTTGCTGAGGGCCTCGCTAAGTTGCTGAGGCTGGCCTTGAACCTGCGATTCTCCTGTCTCAGCCTCCCAAGTACTGGGATTACAGGTGTATGCCACTGTGCCTGGCTTATAATCAGTAATTTAAAATTCCCAGTTTGAGCTGGGCGTGGTGGCACACACTTGTAATCCCAGTACTTGGGAGGCTGAGACCTGAGGATCTGGGTTCGCGGCCAG
>PVJS01037847.1:0-19695 GCA_004027185.1 Glis glis
GGGTATCATACCAAAGGGATTGAAACTAGAAAACAACAGTAATATATGCATACCCATGTTCATAGCAGCACAATTCACAGTGGCCAAATTATGGAACCAACCTAGATGTCCATCAACAGATGAATGGATTACAAAATTATGGGAAATACACACAATGGAATTCTACTCAGCAATAAAGAAGAACAAAATAACAGCATTTTTTTTTTTGCAGTACCGGGGATTGAACGCAGGGGAGTTCTACCTCCATGCTACGCCCCCGGCCCTATTTTTTTTTATACTTTTTATTTTGAAACCGGGTCTCACGAAGTTGCGGAGGGCCTCACTAAGTAGAGAGAGGGAGACAGAGACAGGGAGAGAAAGAGAGAGAGAGAGCTGAGGCTGGCCACGAACCCGGATCCTCCGGTCTCCGCCTCCCAAAGTACTGGGATTACAAGCGTGCGCCACCACGCCCGGCTTCCCATTGGCTTCTTTTATGGGACAGGAGAAGATGCTACATGGGTTCTTCCTAAGAAACCTACCCCTGAGTTCTAGAGATTCTCTCCTATTGGGGTACAAAGTCCAAATAACTTTGATCATGACAATGCTTATGTGGCCCATGGTAATTCATTAAGTTTCATCTCATAGATTCTACCTCATAGTTTTCATCTCATATCACTAAGTGTCTTTTAAACCTTAAGAGGTAGCTCGAAAGGGCTCATTGCTTATCAATGTCCAAAAGGTCTGGGGAGAGGCTAAACACTCTCCCTTCATGTTGTCATTTCTCTCCTTTTACATGTGATTTGAGGTCAAATTTTAATAAGCCCAGAATCCCATCATTTGTGACCGCGTCTATAACTTAGCCGTCTCTAGAATATATTTATGTGCCAATTTCTCTTCAGTTTCTGAACCATAAAATTAGACAAAAGGGTACTGTAGTCGACTGTGCTGATGGTTCTGTTCGTTAGACCTCTCAAGTCCTCTCTGACTGTCTCACTTGGTGTCTGATTCCCAAACTTTTAAAGAGAGCGGACTCCTTTTCTCTTAGCCTGAAATGAGCAACAACAGCCCATAAGTACACAGAGAGTGTCACTCATACGAGAGAACTGAAGTGTAGAACAAGATGGCTAGCTGGCCAGCGATGACATATCCTGTTTCTTGGTATCCAGGAGACTGGAAATCATTTGTTTTTCTTTATCTAGGCCACAGCTGTCTTGGGCCTGATTCCAATCATTTTGATCTGGTGAGGATTCTTGTTGGCAACCTCAATGCAGTCGGGGAGGGGTTGTAATGACATGGTACTGACAGCCGGAATGCCTTTCCTCATTTGGATCTAGGTGAACGTTCCCAGAAGCATCACGTGACACATGCCTCTCCCTCCCACGCTTGGAAGGTATTTATTTTTTAAACGGGACCAAAAGATATTTTTTTCCTCCATTAAACTCTGGACAAAGTAATCGTGAGCCAAACTTGATTCATCCATCATATTATAATGTAGAAGAATCAACAAAGACAAATTCAGAGATTCCCCTATGTGCGGTCTACCGCCCCTCGCCCACCTCCCAGGAATTCATTCATCAGGAGAAATGGCCTCACATCTGATTGACCAGCCTAATTATGATGTATTTGCCTTTTAAATAATTTGTACACAATAATTGATCAAAACTCTTCGGAACGGGCTTCCCAGAGCACATTTGGAGCACATTTACTGCATAATCACTTTGTTGGGGGGGGGAGCACAGCAGCTGCAGTTCAGTGTAGATAGCCATCAGAAACAGTTGATTTATCAAAATGAATTGATCTTGGCAGTTTCCATTCTGGGGCTTAGACAGAGAAACACAATCAGAATTCAGTGCTGCGCATACAGCCGGAACAAAGTCATGCTGGCTCATCTTCCAGTAACGTTATGGATTACACCACAGATAGATAGAAAACCCAGAATTTATCCAGCTATGCAGATTGTCACACATCGGAGTGATCAATAATTGGGGTAAAAGCATCCCCTGTTCTCCCTCCATTGGAAAATGACAGGGCAATATCTTCTTTTAAATCTTGACCTGCTACCTTACTCCAAAACACAGATCATTGGTAGTAATAGAACACTTTCAGCAGGCCAGAAAAGCAATGTTGGGGCTGACCTTGCGAAATAACCCCCCACCCCCAGGGGGATGGATTATCCCTCTGACCTTCTATAATATTGCATTGGGAATACCCTCAATCAATCAGTGCACATAATCCTGATTTTTAGCCATCGATCATAGCCCTGTACAGCTGTATAAATTCAAAACCTCTGTCCTTTTCCAATCCATGCCTTCTCCCTTCTTAAAAACGGTGGCTTGATTCATTTGGTTTAGCAGCTGCCTCCTTCCGGCACATGCCTCCCAGATACACAGATTACATCGATAACTGGCCATCTGCGCGCGACAGCCATTCGCACCGGCTCCAAATCTTCTTGGCGTCTCTTTCCAAGCTCTCAGCGGGATACTTGACCCTCAGGTGCTGGGAGGCAGTCAAAGATGCAAAGAACTCTGGATCCCACACAAGGGATGCAGAGCCGAGCGCCGCTGCCACAAAGTGGCCTCCGTTGGAGGGTGATCATGTTTTTTAAAAAATGCAGAGAGATGTTGCACACACCTCCAACTTATTTTCACATTCCCTGCCTTGTTTTGCCTACGAGGAGGCAGATTTTCTGGGCCAGTGATTTATTTATTTATATATTTTTTGGTAGTTGCTACTAAGCTTTTTAAGTCCAAATCAGGCTCTTGCTCCCAAGAACAAGGAAGAAGGCTCAGCTGAATATATTAGCTGCTTGCAATATTTCTTCATTCTGGAGACTCTGTGGTCTGCCTGTGTTGCCGTGGGCGCCAAGTCTGTTCTGTGGGGACCGACTGGAGCGCCCTGGAGAAAGACGATGCACTCTATCACGTGTTAGGGAAGTCATGGTCACAGGGCTAAAGGAAACGAACCAAACCGCCAAACCCCATGGGGTGAAAACTCTCTGGCCTGCTGCTGAAGACAGGAGTTCAAGGGCCGGGTTTGGCACCTGCCTCCAGGATAGTGTGAGTCAAAGACATTTCTGGAAGGCGCACATCTGCTCCGAAGCCCTAGGCCCCGCCTTGGCATCCATTCTACCCCAGTTCAGACAACAGTCACTCCTCGGCGCTGCCAAGTATTCATGATGAATGTGTTTATGAACCATGCACGGTTCATGAAATAAGTTTGTATCTGGAGCAAAGAGAGGGAGAACTAGAGATCTGATCTGTACACTCTTTCTTTGCTTTCTGAGAAAGAGCCATTACGGCACCCCACATACAGAAGGCAGTCTGCTGGAGCAACTGAATGTACGGATTAAGAGTTTAGAAGTGAAGTCACAGCCGGCCTCCAGAGCTGAGCTGGGTTTCCGACCTTCCCTGCTCTCTGTGCTTTAGGATAAGTGGTGAACTTGGATTGGTGACTACTGAGCAGTGAAGAGATGGGTCTTCAGGTCAAGTGATTTCTGGGTGTTTGCAGCATTTAACCTCAATCTCCTGCAGTTGATTAATAGGTGTTGTTTATAATGGAGATTCTCCACTCGTGTCTGCCTCCAGATTAAAATTTCCTCATGACTCTTGCTTTCTACATATTCTTGGGTATCACTAGTACTGACCAGAGGGTGACCAGGCACAGAGGCACATGGCTTGGGTCAGAAGAGAGCTGAACTGCATGGCTGTGTGATATTTTTGTTTGTTTGTTTTTGTGGTTTTTTTTTTGCAGTAGTGGGGATGGAACCCAGGGGCATTCTACTTCTGAGCTACACCCCAAGTCCTATTTTTTATTCTTTATTTTGAAACCGGGTCTCACGAAGTTGCAGAGGACCTCACTAAGTAGCTGAGTCTGGCTGCGAACCCAGATCCTCCAGTCTCAGCCTCCCAAGTACTGGGATTACAAGAGTGTGCCACCACGCCCGGCTCTTGTTTTTGTGTTTTGATGGTACTGAAGATGGAACCCAGGGGTGTTCTACTTCTGAGCCACACCCCTAGCCCTATTTTTATTTTTTACTTTGAAACAGGGTCTCACTAACTTCTAAGGGCTTCGCTAAGTTGTTGAGGTTGGCCTCGAACCTTGTGATCCTCCTGTTGGCCTCCCAAGTAAGCTGTGTGGTATTTGACATATCACTTAACCTAGTCGGGCGTGGTGGCACATGCTTGTAATACCACTATTTGGGAGGCTAAGACCGGAGGATCACAGGTTCACGGCCAGCCTCAGCAACATAGTGAGGTCCTCTGCAACTTAGTGAGACCCTGTTTCAAAATAAAGAATAAAATGGGACTAGGGGTGCAGCTCAAAGGTAGAATCCCCTGGGTTCCATCCCCAGCACCACAAAAAAAAAACCCCAAACCAAACAAAATCACTTAACTTTTCAGAACACAGTGCTACTCGGAAAGGCAGGAGGGTTCCTTTGACAATAAAATCCTACATGTGACCCTTAGATAGAAAAGTCAAACAAGGCCTAGTGCTTTTAGCACACACCATAGGGTTCCGAGAGTGTTTGTAAACATCAACTACACATGTTAGCATCAACATGATATAGTCACAAAAGAAACATCATATCTCCATAGGTCAGAAAAATGTCCATGTGCCTTCTTTCGTCCCTGTCCCATTCTATGTCGGTTTATAGCTTTGCTGTTCCCCAGGAATTCTGAGGATACTATTATTTAATATTAGCAGCAGTTGGACGTAATTGGACATCGCACGATGGAGTTGTCCTTAGTAGCTAGGAGGGAGGCTGCCTCTGGTAATGCGCTTGTGATCTTGTTCTCGTCCTAGCCTGGGGCTGTTCCTCACTCCCCACCTCCCTTCTCCCCAGAGCCCCTGTCAGCAGCCATGAATGCCTAAGTAGGCTCTGTCAGGGAAACCAAACCCTCCGTGGCCCTGGAAACGGTATTTAACCTTTCTGTGGATCGGCATCCAGACCGCAAAGCAGTAGTGACAGGAGCTGCCTCCTTCACAAGCCTCAGAGTCGTGACTAAGAAAAGGGATGGGAACACACGTTGCAGATCCTGAACGCGACAGATGCGTCTAATGACCCTAATCACTCGCCAGCTCCTGCCGGGTGGCCTCACCAGACCCCTCCAGGCACTTGCTGTGTGGGAAGCCGGTCACTTCCTGCTGGAAATGGCCAAATTTTCGCCAACGTTAGATGCTTCTTTAAAGAGAGACTGGACTTTCTGGAGCGGGTGTGAGATGAGATGTCATGATTCTCTGAGCCAGTGTTTGTTGAGTGGCTAAGCTGGGGTTACGAGCACTCAGCGTGGCTCCTTTGACCAGCACTCACTGGTCATAAATAAAATAAATAAAATAATTATTTATTTATTTATTTATTTTTATTTATTTTTTTGCGGTACTGGGGATTGAACCCAGGGGCATTCTACCTCCGAGCTACACCCCCAGCCCCATTTTTTATTCTTTATTTTGAAACAGGGTCTCACTAAGTTGCGGAGGGCTCACTAAGTAGCTGCGGCTGGCCGCGAACCCGGATCTTCTGGTCTCAGCCTCCCAAGTACTGGGATTACAAGCGTGCGCCACCACTCTTGGCTTTTTTATTTTTTTAAAGAAGGAGAAGAGAAACAGATTTGGCCTACGTTACAGGACAGCTCCAGTGAAGCTTTCTTATGTATGAAAGATGTTGACAGTCAGCCCCACGTGGTTTATGTCCTTTGAGAATATAGCTTTAAAAATCATATTACAAGCAGCGGTGCTGAAGATGAATATGGTGGTCATTTACCTTTTTATTACCTCTTTTTATTAGCACTTAGCCGCTTGATGTACAAAAGAAAAAAAATCAAATATTGTATGTAGAAAGAGAAACACTGAGCTGTGACAATTAACACAGGAAGAGGACACTAAACCCAGTTTCAGGGGAGAATGTTCTGGAAGGCTTTCTGCGCACAGTGTGGCTGCAGGTTCCCCGTGAGGCGACCTCCAGGAAGGACTAACCAAAGAGGGCTTCTCTGGTTATGGAAAGACCGAAAGTAGGGAGTTTCTGAATGGGTGTGGGGAAGTAGAGATCAGTCCAGAGAGAGGGACATCATTTGCCAAGGCCCTGAGGCAGGAGAAGTGCTGGGCCTTTGTAGAAGCCGGCCCAAGGATAGAGAGGGTAGGAAATCGCTGACAGTGGACATGGTAAAGAGTGAAATTTCAGAGGTATGTGGTTAAAAATGTTTCATAGTGAAAAAATATATAGTTTACTTAGTTTACCTGTTAATGAACTGAAAAGTCATTGTGTCTCTAATAAAATTGTGTACATATATTCGAACACAGCAATTCCATTTCCAGGGATTCTAATGATGTGGGTTTAGCTGGGTATGGTGGTGTACACCTGTAATTCCAGTACTTGGGAGGCTGAGACAGGAGGATTGCAGGTTCGAGGCCAGCCTCAGCAAGTTGTTGAGACCCTCAGCAATTTAGTGAGCTCCTGTTTCAAAACAAAAAGATAAAATAGGGCTGGAGGTGTAGCTCAGAGAAGAACACCCCCAAGTTCAATCCATAATACCCCCTCCCAAAAAAAGATGTGGATTTATATCCAAACATGTCGATTATGTTGTTGCCAACTTTTACTTATTTTTGTTTACCTTTTACGGATGTTTTATTTTTTAAACTTTTACTTTTTAAAAAAATCAGTCTTATCCAGTTTTGTGGCTTTATTCTCTTATCCAGTTTCCTAAAAGATCAATTATGTTTTTATTATTACTCACTTTTTCCTCTGTGAGTTTAAATATTTTTCTTTCCTTTTCTACTTTGTGTTATCTTTAAATTTTTTATGTGAGTTCTTAAATCCTGAATTTGAATAATAAATACATCTGTCTTCCTCTGAACCCATGTGAGGCCCTTGGAAATTCTTAACTTTGAAGTCTCCTGCTCACTTTGTTGTTTTTGTCCAATATTTAATTCCCCATGCTTTTAAATTAATTTTTGTTCTGGGCTACAAATAATTAATTCGTGTGTGTGTGTGTGTGTGTGTGTGTGTGTGTGTGTGTGTGTGTATGTGTGTGTGTATGTATGTGTGTTACTTGGAATTGAACCCCGAGGCATTCTACCTCTGATCTATAGTCCCAGCCCTTTTTATTTTTTAATTTTTGAAACAGGGTCTCACTAGGTTGCTAAGAGTCTTGCTAAGTTGCTGAGTCTGGCCTCAAACCTATGATCCTCCTGTCTCAGCCTCCCAAGAACTGGGATTATAAACATGCGCCACCACGCCCAGTTCTTAATTCGCTATTAACTGTGCCTGCTCTACTGTTTGACACAAAGTTTTATTTTTTACATGAAATAATTTCAAACCTAGTGGAAAGCTGTAAGAATTGCATAAAGAACCATTTTCCCGACACATTGGAGAGTGAATGGCTGATATGATGCCCTATCATTTTTGGATATTTCAGCGTGAATGCTTACAAACAAGGAAATTGAAATCAAGAAGTTGTCAGCCGGGCATGGTGGCATGTGCCTATAATCCCAGTACTTGGGAGGCACCACAGGTTCAAGGCCAACCTCAGCAACTCAGCAAACCCTCAGCAGCTTATGAAGACCCTGTTTCAAAATAAAAAATAAAAAGGGCTGGGGTGTAGTTCGGAGGCAGAATGCCCCTGGGGTCCATCCCCAGTATTAAAAACAGTATTAAAACAGAACAAAACAAAACAAAAAACCCAAAACCAAAAAAACCAAAAACCAAAAAAAAAAAAATCAGGAAATTGACATGGAGACATTACTGCCATCTAATCAGACTCCACTGAGGTTTGGCCAATTGTCTCTATAATGCCCTTTCTTTCTTTCGTTTTTCTTTTTCTTTCTTTTTTTTCTTTTTCTTCCTTTTTTTGTGGTACAGGGGATGGAACCCAGGGGCCTTCTACCTCTGGGTTACACCCCCAGACCTATTTTATTTTTTGTTTGGAAACAGAGTCTTGCTAAGTTTCTGAATGCCTCAGTAAATTGATGAGGCTGGCTTCAAACCTGTGATCCTCCAGTCTCAGCCTCTAATGCCCTTTCGAGAACAGAATCTAGCACAGCATCATTCACGGTGTGTAGTCATATCTCTTTAGTATTTTCATTTGGAACCTTCCTCAGCTTTCTGTGACTTACATGTTGAAACTTAACGTTGATAGAAGTGATCTACGTTCCTCTCATGAATCTCCTTAGGTGGCACACAGTGTTGACTAGTCCCATCACCAGTGAGTAGTGATGTCCATCGGGTGTTTCCATTGAAAAGGGACTCTTTATCCCTCTGCAACTAACAAAGATTTTGTGGGCAACTACTTTGAAACCATATAAAGATTCCATTCCCCGCTAAGCTTTCCCCAAGCACCTTTAGCATCTATTGATGCTTCGTAGCTCAATTAATTATTACTCTGATGGTTGTCAATTTGTGATTTTTCTAGCTGCTTAATGACATCTACATTTATTCATTGGTAGTTTGCTGTAGGAAAAGCTTTCTTTCCTCCACACTTAACTACTCATTTACAAATTTATATCAATATGGACTTGGGAATTCTTATTTTATTCAAGGGATTGTAGTATGTTGCTATATTTATTTATTTATTTAAAAATATTTTTATTGGTGCATAATAATTATATAGAATAGTGGGTTTCACTGTGGCATAGTCATACATTTGCATAACATAATTTGATCAACTCTAGTCCCAAGTAACTCCTCTCTCTCTTCCCTCCTCCCTACCCCTGATCTCCTCCTCATCCTCATTGGTCTCCCTTCTATCTTCACGGCACCCCTTCCCTTTTTTCCTTCTTACTATCACATATGAGGGAAGACATACAACTCTTCACTTTCTGAGTCTGACTTATTTTGCTTAATTGAAGCTCATCAGTTCCATCCATTTGCCTGCAAATGCCACACTTTCCTCCTTCTCTATGACTGAATAAAACTCCATTGTGTGTGTGTGTGTGTGTGTGTGTGTGTGTGTGTGTGTGTGTATCACATTTTTAATCCATTCATCTGTTGGCAGGCACATAGGCTGGTTCCATAGCTTGGCTGCTGTGAATTGTGCTGCTATAAACGTGGGCAGGCATGGATCACAATTGTACACTGATTTGAATTCTTTTGGATAAATTCCAGGCAGTGGAATAGCTGGATCATACGATGGTTCCATTCCTAGTCTTTTGAGGAAACTCTACACTGATTAACAATTATATTAAAAAATGTTAAACATCTTTAGCCATCAGGGAAATGCAAATCAAAAATACACAGAGATTTCATCTCATTCCTGTTAGAATGGCAATCATCAAGAATACAAATATTAAAAGCCAGGCGTGGTGGCGCACGCTTGTAATCCCAGTACTTGGGAGGCTGAGACAGGAGGATCTGGGTTCGCGGCCAGTCTCAGCTACTTAGTGAGGCTTCTGCAACTTTGTGAGACCCTGTTTCAAAATAAAGAATAAAAAATAGGGCTGGAGGTGTAGCTCAGAGGTAGAATGCCCCTGGGTTCAATCCCCAGTACTGCCAAAAAAATAAAAAATAAAAAGAATACAAATAATAATAAACGTTGGTGAGGATATGGGGAAAAAGAACTCTTATACTGTGTTGGTGGGAATGTAAATTAGAATAATTATTTCTTCTGGTGCTCAAGTTGTCCAAAATTGGTCCAGGAGTCCCTTTACATTGGTATCTTTGATAAACTCCCATCATTCTTTGAACATTTTCTTACTTTCTATCCCCCAAATGTTTCAGGCTCATATTATACTTCCCCTGCTCCAGCCCTGGAAACTGCCATTTTTACAAGATGTCCCTGGTCTTTTTAATGGCGAGTAGTTATTTAGAAAAGAAGATCTGGGTGTTAGCTGTAATCATTGCTGTTACTCCCAGACATCCAACTGTCTATCTCTATCTATCTATCTATCTATCTATCTATCTATCTATCCTTCCTGATCTGATATTGACACCCATGAGTTTCACTGACACCTCCAGTTCCAAGCTCTTCATACTTGCCACTCCCTTCTCCAGTGATGGGGACCTGGCTCCCATTGTCTTCAGTATATTTATCTATCAGTCATAACTTCAGGTAGCACATTTCTTATTGCAGCCATGTTCTCCGGCCCTTGACCTTGTCTAGACATCCCCCTTGCTTAACTTCACCTAATGACTTTTGAACTAAAACAGCAAAATTTAAAAAATTACATTATTCGTAAGTTTTTATTTCCAGAATCTCTCTCTGTTAAACTTATATTTTAATCTAATCTTCTGTTCTTGGCATGGAGTTTCTATTCTTTTCTCTCTTTTTTTCGATCATTAGAAACTTTCATATTTATTTGCAAACTTTGTTAAGACTGCTGTATCTTGAAGCAAACGGTTCCACGAGGTGCATCTACTCTCTCTGCCTCCGCGTGACTCATTTCTAGGGAGGGCTTATTATTTTTTATTGTGGGTAATTTTTCACTAGGGCTTGTTTACCACAGAAGTCCTCGTGTCTTGGGTTGTGGAATTGTCCCTGTGGAGTCATTCCTGTGGAATGACTTTGTATTCGCCTCTGCCAAGGACTGCTGAGTTGTATTGGCCTAGACAAGTTATTCCATCAATTTTTCACGCAGACATTTTTCACACCTGGGAATATGACCCTCATACCCCCTGAACTGCACAGGCTTGGTGTTCAGCTCTGCTATAGGTGGTTGTCAATCGCAACCCTGTGCGCATGCCCAGCTTCCTTAGCTCCCTCCGGCTGGCAAGCAGAGGGTGGAGAATGGAATGCCACGCCTTTTGTGACCCCTTGTTGTATGCAAAGTTTAGCTCTGAGACTCTTGGCCGTGACTTCTCTCCAGTCTCCTAAGATTGGCTACCTTCCAGCCTCCAGCTCCTACAGCCAATGTTGACACTAATACCTCTGGTGAGAGGTTTTATCTCCTACTTATCCTCAGAAATTCTAGCTTTCTCTTTGTTTCTGGCATCTGAGAATTTCCCCGACTGGTTTTGCACTTGGTTATGTATGAAAATAGTTTTTTATTTGAATATTTTTTTATTATAATTCAGAGCACATTTTAATGTTTCGACCAGGGAAGTCTGTATTGTCTCTGGTAATGAAATGTTGTGACTTAAATGTTTAACAATAGTTGACTGTTGAAATAAATTATAATGTTGTAAAGTGAATACTATATAACTGTTATAAATAATGTGGGTGAAATATAATAAAGTAGATAGGGAATGCTTGTAATATAATATTAGGTTAGGAAGCATGATGCAAAATTATAGAAAGTTATGTAAAAATGTGTATAGATAAAAGTATCTATAAGAATATACTAAAGAGTATTTCTCTTTGGTTTATGGTATTGAGTTTATTTTCCAAAGAGATAACAGGAAATTAACTTTGATGAATATTCCCAAATCATAAAAATTCTCAAATAATAATCACAATACCAGTGGCGCTTTATACTGCAATATTAGCTAATTGTCAAGATATTGGCTGAAATAAAATAAGGTTGGTTTCTAGGGAAAACTAAATAATTAAAATTGTGATTTGAGAAACAACTGATCTTATTCTTTCAATTTTGATATTGTTTTAAAAGCAATAATGAAGCCGGGCGTGGTGGTGCACGCTTGCAATCCCAGTACTTGGGAGGCTGAGACCAGAGGATCTGGGTTAGCAGCCAGCCTCAGCTACTTAGTGAGGCCCTCCGCAACTTCGTGAGACCCTGTTTCAAAATATAGAATAAAAAATAGGCTGGGGGTGTAGCTCGGAGGTAGAATGCCCCTGGGTTCAATCCCCAGTACTGCAAAAATAAATAAATAAATAAATAAATAAATAAATAAATAAAAGCAATAATGAAAGAAGTGTGGAGTGTTCAATGTCTGTGAAAGCTATATTGAGCGTGTGTCTGGCTAGACTTTAAAAGTCAAAATAGTTTCTAGGAGGTTGAATTGTGACGCTTCCTATATTTGGGGTCGAAGAACATATTTTGAAAATGAAGCAAGTACTTTAACTTCAAACCATTATAAACATTCTTAAAGGGATCTTATCACTTGAATTTGAAGATTAATTAAGAAAAACCTTCATATACTATCTAAATTAAGTCTAAATTAATTCCCTGTGGCTTAGCCAAGTTTTTGTTTTCTTTAGTGCCCCAACAACTATATTTTGAATTTTATACTCACTAAAAGAAAAAATAATTATCAGTACCTGACCTAATATATGTTTTTGTATCCAAGCAAATGTTTAGAGTTACCAATAAGAAAGAATGCATTTTTCAATCTGATTGTGTAATTGAAAGCTAAATAAAGGTCCCATTGGTGATTTAATCAGAGTCCACTGAAGGGAATGCAAATTTTGAGTTGTGCAGTTTTAAGAAAACTCAACCCAAACCAAAAACATTTATTTATGTTCCCTGCACATGTATCCCAGAAGCAGCTTTTATAGTACACTCGTATTTCTGACTCTTTGCTACCACTCCAGTTGCTTAATGTACTTATTTGCCAGTCTAACTCTTAACCCTAGTATCTTACCTGGAAGTGCTCACGACAGTAATCCACATTTCCAGCTATGTTGTTCTTTTAAATTGAGAGGCTCTCCACAGTCATTTGAAGCTGGGTTTTCAAAGACTTCCTGCTCGTCTGTTTCAAGTCATTCTACTCATCAGCGTTCTTCATCCAGCTTCGCTATGGTTTCACCGTCTCCTTTGATGCTTTTCCGTGTTTTTTTTTCATGTGTAGAAAATACTGTTTTTACACAGTGTGGTAAGCAGGCAAGGCTGCTTGCTCCAGGAACCCAGCGGTGCGGGGACACGGGCTTTGGCTCACATCAGCTAGCTGTCTCCTTCTGGCACACCTGTCCCTGTGGCAGTGGCATGCCATGGAAGACCCTGGATGATTCCCTTTTGTTTCTATTTTATTAGGATTTCATTTATAGGATCTCAAAGTTCTCATAGGCTTTAACCATTTTTGCACTTATTAAAATTTATTTATTTATTTATTTATTTTATTTTTTATTTTTTTGCGGTACTGGGGATTGAACCCAGGGGCGTTCTACCTCCGCGTTACACCCCCAGCCCTATTTTTTATACTTTATTTTGAAACTGGGTCTCACGAAGTTGCGGAGGGCCTCACTAAGTAGAGAGAGAGAGAGAAAGGGAGAGAGAGACAGAGAGAGCTGAGGCTGGCCGCGAACCCAGATCCTCCAGTCTCCGTCTCCCAAAGTACTGGGATTACAAGCGTGCGCCACCACGCCCGGTTTGCACTTCTTAAAATTTATAATGAAGCGAATCAGTATTTAAAATTTGTAAAAGTGTTTGCCTAAATAATCAAACTGTTAGAAGCATCCTCTCTCTCTCTCTCTCCCCTCTCTCTCCTCTCTCTCTTTCTCTCTCCTCTCTCTCTCTCTCTCTCTCTCTCTCTCTCTCTCGGTACTGGTGATTGAACCCAGAGGCATTCTACCTCTCAGCTACAACCCCAGCCCTTTTTAATTTTTGTTTTTGAAGCAGGGTCTCGCTAGGTTGCTGAGAGTCTTACTACATTGCTGACTGAGGCTGGCCTTGAACCTGCAATCCTCCTGTCTCATCTGGCTGCATTATAACTCTTAAGAATGGTCACCACCTCATGTCACTTGTCCTCATCAATGCTATGGCCTCTACGTGAATGAGGGTGACTTTCCCAGGATTGCTGAGTGATCGTGGGTGAGTTGCCTTGAGAGAGAAAGGGAAAAATACTGTCAGCTGGATCTTGAGATCTTGAAGAAATGCACTTAAATGTTATGAGCACGCATGCATATTAAATGGTGGTTTTATATGATTTTATTTCTCTTTCATCCCCTCTTCTCCCATTCTTACTTTTCTCCCTCCCTCACCTTTCCTTTCTTTCCTCTCTTTTTACTTCAATTATTTAATAAATTTAAATTAATAAATTTAGTTTACTAAGAATTTATCATGAGGCAGAGGGTGTAGTTCAGTAGAGTTCTTGCCGATTTCTAGCACTGCAATAATAATAATAATAATAAATGAAATAATATTATCAATTATTTTATAAATTTTTTCTTACTTAACAGGAGTTATTTAATTAATAAAGAAAGAAACCATCCAGAAACAACTCCCAGCAGAAAGTAATTCCCAAACTGTGTTGTTTTTATAAGGGATGTTACCCTCTAATGTGGAATTTGTATGATTTTTAAAAAAAAGGCTCTTCAAGGGGTGGTGGGAAGAAGTCAGCACTTACTGAACTCCTTTTTTTGTGGTAGGCACAACCTCAGCCTCACCTACAGATATCAGCTATTGGCATTATTACATAATGTGAGTTAAATTATATACAAATAACATTTTCAATTTTTGCCTTTGCTGCCAAGAGGTCACAAATGGAACTGATATCCAAGTATCATCATGATCTCTTTTTAGTTTCCTAATAGAATATCCTCTTTCCCTCCTTCATATGGTTTGTGTTTATCTTTTTCTATTTGAGTGTTCCAGTTCATCTATCTTTTTATTATAGATTCTTAATTAATAAACCTCTTTGAAAAAGTAAAATGAGAGTTGAGGTAGATGATATTAAAGGTAACTGTGAACAAGCACTATTCTATTATTTAATAGTGGGAGTATAAATGGTTACCGGATATTCAAAATTCTGTCTCCTCATCTTTCATATTCAGGGTGTTTTGTCCAGTCAAATTTTTTGCCTTATGTCTTAATCCAAGTGTCTAGCAAATCTGCATTCCTATGAGAGTGTTCCACTTTAAGGTAGAAAACATCTAACTTACATTTTTGACTCTTTACAAGCATTTCACAAATTCCAGAATCTATGGGAAAATTTTTCTCTGAGAGGAAAATGGAATAATTTATAACAAACAATGATAAATTTAATTTGATAAAGGAAAAGTCATAGAAAAGATATTGTTCCTCAGAATGCCTTTGTTCCATCTCAAAAATCCTTTTTGCAAATTCCAGTTGTGAAACAAGAACTTGGAAAACAAATTCTTTCTTTCTGGATAAAATAAAAACAATTATATGATGGCAGGGAGAACAGAAGGCTCAAGGGAATAACCTGAAGCGTTCAGAAAGAACTTGGACTTAGAAAGATGTAGGTTCAAATCTTGAAGAGCTCTAGAATCTCAGGTAATTTATATAACTCTTGGTTCCTGTTTTCTCATCTACGAAAAGGAGATGATAACACTTACTTTGCTGGGTTCTTTTATAATGTCAACTACCTAGTTCAGTGCCTGGCATCTGGTGAGATCCCCATAAATAGTAGCCGTCCTTACCAATATCAACAAAGCTCTAATTTAAGTTCTGGTCTTGCTATTGTGTGATCTGGAGCAAACCACTGCTTCCTTGATGAAGTTCATAATTATTTTTTAAAAGTACTTCTATTGGTGCATTGCAATTATACATCCTAATGAGCTATAGAGTGTTTAGCAGCATAATTCACAATAGCCACATTATAAAATCAACCTAGGTATCCATTAACAGATGAATGGATTACAAAACTGTGGTATATACACACACACACGATGGAATTTTACTCAGCCATGAAATTCATATTTCTTGGCCATACCTCCCTGGGAAGAACATTGTGGGCTGGATTTCCATTGAGAATCAAGGTCTTATTTGTTTTATCCATCCTGTGTAAGTGTAATGGTTCAGAGCCCCAGGGAAAAATCTTGCTGCCCGGGGTTGAATCTGAACTCTGACATTCATCAGCCCTTTGACCTTGGGCAAGGTGCTTTACTTTTTGGGTCTCAGTTTCCACAGTTGTGAGCATAATAGTACTGACCTATACAGTTGTTATAAGAATTATAACATTTTATGCAGGAAAGTGGCTGGCATGTCATAAATACTTAGTTCATATTCAGTGTGAGCAATCCTTGAGCTGCTTGCAGGGAGATTACTAGTGTTAGTATCGAAATGCAAGGTAGTATGGTATGGGGAAGAGGAATGGACTTTGACATGACAGTAAGATTCAAATTTTTGCTGTTTCCCAGCCTTTCAGAGGTTCAATTTCCTGTGTGTTACATGGCGGTTCTGTTTATCTGCTGTGGTGGCTGATTGTGAGGGCTAAGTGACCCGTGACCCCTTGTCCTCTTGTCACAGTGGTGAGACACTTAAGGGGAACTTTCATTCTCTTGTACTGGAGAAGGGTAGTGGGGAATATTAGCTCAGCTAGAAACTCATACTCAACGGTGTCCGGGCTGTTTGTAATCCAAAATTCATCTTTAAGATCTCTATAATCAGGCAGGTATGGTAGCACACACCTGTAATCCAAGTACTGAGGCTGAGACAGGAGGATCCCAGGTTCAAAGACAGCCTCAGCAACATAGTGAGACTCTCAGCAACCTAGAAAGACCCTGTTTCAAAACAATAGCAACAACTACAACAACAACAAAATAAAAAGGGCTTGGGGTATAGCTTGGAGGTAGAATGCTCTAGAGCTTAATCCCCAGTCCCCTCCCCCCTACATACCTCTATAACCTCCCAGGTGTGGACATTTTAATCCCCCACATTTTTGAGCTGAGAAAGGAGGAAGAAGCTCTCTTGATTCTCCTCTCTGCCTCTCTTGCTCTCACTAAAATTTGCTAAGAGTCTGACATGAACCCCACACTTTGCCATACTTTCCTTTCGTCTATCCTTCCAATAAACTGAGGTTGGGCAGTATCCTTATTGATAGCTGAGAAAACTGAGGCTCAGGGAGGTTGAGTGACTGGCTCAAGGTCACATGACCCATGGGCATCTGAACAAAGACTTAAATGGCCCAACCCACAGTCCCTTGATTCTTCCTTGTGATCGCCAAATCAACCTCCCACTGCAACTGCATGGAGCCTGTGTCCATCTGTTGAACATATCAGAATAGACAAACAAAACATTTATCATTGACCCTCCCTTGAAATAAGCAAACTCGCTCTTGGAGTTTGGAATCTGAGTGACCAGAGTAAGCAGATCCCTTTCCAACTACGAGAGCAGACTTGCAGAGGCAGATCCTTGAGCGGATACCACTTCTTTACCTGGATTCACTCAATTTGTTCCCACGTGGGGCTGGAACAGACAGAACCAAGGGTAGAGGTTGTCTCCAGGGGTGCTGCCTGCCTCAAAGGGGCCTATAGCCTGTGAGATAGTGGCAGTGGAGGACAGACGTTCCTGGTTTGTACAGTGAGATGCCTTGAGTTTCCCTTCAGGACTCTTCTGTCAGGTTCTATCACTGTGCACTTTTGATACTCTTTACATATGCAAAAGCCACATTTTGTGCATGTGCATTGAGGAATCGGGTCTTTTATTTCCTCTATTTGCATAACAGAGGTATGCTGACATTTCTGTGTATATCAGATATGATTGTCATACTCAAGACGATTGGTGTAATTTTAGAATATGGCTTTCTGGTAATATCACCAACTTTTTTGGCTGTGTGCTGAGTTTTTCAAATACTTAATTAGCAGCAAAGGAACAAAAGTTAATCTTCAATGGTTTATTATTGGTTGAGCCATCTCCCACAGAAATATTAGAGTAGAATAATCAGTGGTTCATTTTGTGTTTTATAATCTGCAGATTCTCAAATGCAGACTTGTAATACTATTTCTTTCCTTTTCTTTTTTTCTGGTACTGGAGGCTGAACCCAGGGGCATTCTACATCCAAGCTACACCCCCAGCCTTATTTTATTTTTAATTTTGAAACAGAGTCTCACTAAGTTGCTGAGGGTCTTGCTAAGCTGTGATGTTATTTCTAAATGAGACTATAGATACAGTCACATGTACCAAGCCAGGCTTGATGAAGAATACATTTAGTATATAGGTTTACCTTGTGTCCCATTACTGAACCCTCTGAAGTGTATGCTGTATAATTTTTAAGTGATGCCATTTCTTGTGAATAATATAAATACTGCATTTTTTGGTCTTATAAAGATTTGCTTCCTAAATGAATGTATGAAATGCCGGTGAATTGCTCACCATAAAATGCTTTAATTTAAGCCAGGCGCGGTGGTGCATGCTTATAATCCCAGTACTTGGGAGGCTGAGACAGGAGGATTGCAGGTTTGTGGCCAGGCTCAGTTATTTAGTGAGGCCCTCAGCAACGTAGTGAGACCCTGTTTCAAAATAGAGAATAAAAAAATAGGGCTGGGGGTGTAGTTGGGAGGTAGAATGCCCCTGGGTTCAATCCCCAGTACCATAAACTCACAAAAAATGTTTTAATTTAGGTTTTGGAGTTTCACTGCAATTTAAAAAAACAGTTGGGGGGGAGAACAAGAGAGAGAAGAGGGGCCATCAAGGAACATTTGCAGGGAGAATGTTTTGAGGGCAGTGGCTGTAGGAAGAGAAACTGTGAGTATGAGGGTAGCGGGCAAAGGGAGTGATGCTAGTGATGTTAATAACAACAGTGCAGGCATCAGATTGTCTGTTTTTATATCCCCATCCTGTTACCCAATCTCTCATACCTCAAGCTGCTCAACTGTAACATGGAGATAATAACTCATGGGAGTTTTTTTAATTGTTTTAATGAATTAATCCATATAAAGCACTTGGAATAGCATGGGTCACCACAAGCCTTCAGTGAATGTCTCTTTCCTAGTGGTTTTCATTATTTTGTTCTCATTGATTTTCTTCTCTGACTAAACCACCCTTGCTTTCTTTTTAAATGCTTGTGTGATATATTATTTCTCTACCTTTTTGCTTTTGACTTGCCCATGCCATATTTGAAGTGAGTTTCTTTATTTTATTTATTTATTTATTTATTTATTTTTTTGCGGTACTGGGGATTGAACCCAGGGGCATTCTATCTCTGCTCTACACCCCTGACCTTATTTTTTATACTTTATTTTGAAACCGGGTCTCACGAAGTTGCGGAGGGCCTCACTAAGTAGAGAGAGAGAGAGAGAGATAGAGAGAGAGAGAGACAGGGAGAGGGAGAGGTGAGGCTGGCCGGGAACCCAGATCCTCCGGTCTCTGCCTCCCAAAGTACTGGGATTACAAGCATGCGCCACCACGTCCGGCTTTGAAGTGAGTTTCTTATAAACAGCATATAGTTGGGTCATGTTTTCAAGCAACTTTGCCATTTTCTATCTTTTAATTGTTGTATTTAGATCATTTGCATTTGTGGTAGATGGAATAATGACTCTTTAAAGATGTCTGCACCAAACCCCCAAAACCTATGAATATGTAACCATATATGGCAAAGGGAAATTAAAGTAGCAGATGGAATTAAGGTTGTTAATGAGCTGATGATGAGATTATGTGGGTGGGCACACACTAATCACAAGAGTCCTCAGAAGTGGAAGAGGAAGGTACATAAGGCTCTGTTTAATTTTTCTTTTTTCAGTTTAGTTATCAATACATTTCAGATTGGGTAAGCTCTATTGTTCATTTTTCATTTCTCTGTCATTTTATTTGGCTGTCGAGCCCATCCACAGAGATTTTTATTTTGGTTATTATATTTTTCAGTTCTAAAATTCCAATTTAGCTGGGCACAGTACTGCACTCCTGTAATCCCAGTACATGAGAGGCTGAGACAGGAGGATCACAGGTTTGAGGACAGCCTCAGCAACTTAGTGAAGTCCTCATCAACTTAATGAGACCCTGTTTCAAATTAAAAAATAAATTAGAGCCGGGCGTGGTGGCGCACGCTTGTAATCCCAGTACTTTGGGAGGCGGAGACCGGAGGATCTGGGTTCGCGGCCAGCCGCAGCTCGCTCTCTCTCTGTGTGTGTGTCTCTCTCTCTCTCTCTCCCTCTCTCTCTCTCTCTCTCTCTCTCTCTACTTAGTGAAGCCCTCCACAACTTTGTGAGACCC
>PVJS01037848.1:0-10177 GCA_004027185.1 Glis glis
TTTATACTTTATTTTGAAACCGGGTCTCACGAAGTTGCAGAGGGCCTCACTAAGTAGAGAGAGAGAGAGAGAGAGAGAGAGAGAGAGAGAGACATAGGGAGAGAGAGTGAGAGAGCTGAGGCTGGCTGCGAACCCGGATCCTCCGGTCTCCGCCTCCCAAAGTACTGGGATTACAAGCGTGCGCCACCACGCCCGGACTCGAGTCCCTCCTCTTGACCAGCATGAGAAAAGGATGTGAGGTGCTGGCCCCTCCAGTTCAGTCTGGAAGTTGGTTTTGTGTAGATCATTTGGAGTGTCCAGTGTGTGTCCTCCCGCAGATTGGGAGGCATGGTGGGTTGGTGATTCATGCCTGTGATATTTAAAGAGCCAGAAACTGTCTGCCGGCTCCTCTGGTGGTGGAGCAACAGAGATGCAGCACTGTTTTGTGGTTTGCTGGAGCACAGAGTGCAAGGCTGTTCCCAGGGACTGAAGGGAGGCCATGCTGGAGAGCGAGCTGGCCAGGGGTCATCCCAGATGATCTGTAGGGGCCTCACCTAGACCCCAGTGGGATAAACTGAGGAAAGAGCCACAAGTGGCCATCTGCCATAAGGGACCTACAATTTGGGCATGGTGGTGCACACCTGTAGTCTCAGCCTCAGCAACTTAGTGAGACCCTCAGCAACTTAGCAAGACCCTGTTTCAAACTGAAAAGCAAAACTGGCGGGGGGGTGTAGCTCAATCCCTAGTACCAAAAAAAGTGTATGAATCAGGTTCTCTAGAGAAACAGAATCAGTAGGATATGTATAGCTATATATGAGGGAATTTATTATCAGTTCATATAATTATGGATGCTGAGAAGTCCCCTGATCTGCTGAGTGTAAGTGGGAGAACCAGGAAAGCTGGTGGTATAATTCAGTTTAAGTTGGAAGATCCAACAGCCAGGACCTGGGAGATCTGAGGGTGGGAGAAGATGGACGTCTCATCTCAAGGAGAAGGATTTGCCCTTCTGCTGTCTCTTTCTTCTGTCAAGGCCTGCAGTGAACTGCATGTTGCCCACTTGCTTTGGTGAAGGCAGATCTTTAGTTTGTCTATTGATTCAAATGCTAACCTCATCTGGAAACCCCTTCACAGACACACCAAAAACAATGTCTTACCAGCAATCTGGGCATCCCTTAGTCCAGTCAAGTCGACACATAAAATTAACCATCACTGAAAGGCAATGGAGAAGCAGATAAAGTAATTTTCTGATTATATACTACAAGTCCTACTTGTTCATTCATTATAATGGCTACATAAATTGAACCATCTATAGTTTTTCAGTGATACATAACAGGAGAGGAGAGAAGGGAAGGACAGAGATGATTGTTACATGAATTAAACCTACAGAAATGTCACAGTAACCATTTTCATTTCTTAAAATGCTAGGAGCATCTTAATCAATTTAAATATACATTAGGTAATTTTAAAACAAAGTTTGCAATCTGTTCCACAGCTGGGGAAGTGATCTGAGATATTGCCTGTGTGTAATAAGCACACGAGACATTTTACTACTTCTGTTTCCAGAGAAACTCAGAAGCAATACATGGCTAACATTAATTGTTCACCATTTATATTCTGCCACCAATCAATTAAAAAAGAAAGTGTGTTCCTGTAAAACGATAAAGATGATGCCCATAAGCCAATACACACTAGAACAAACATGAATGCTAATTAATGGATTTCTCTTTTTAGCATTTGGGAATTTTAAAAGGGCTTTAAACTATTAGTTTCTAGATTATCTTCAGAATTTGCGATGTTATTCAAAGTCTTTTAATAGTAAAGGATTTACAGGGACAATCCAAATAATGTTTTTTATTAATGTGTTCCTAAAAGTTGAAAAGACAACTTGGGAAACACCTGTGAGCTACACATGAATTATTTGCCATGATGGAGAAGAAGTGCATTTGTGTGTGTGTGTGTGTGTGTGTGTGTGTGTGTGTGTGTGTGATACTAGGAATTGAACCCAGGGGCATTCTACCTCTGAGCTACACCCCCAGCTCTATTTTTTTATTTTTATTTTGAAACAGGGCCTCAGTTGCTGAGGAAGAAGTGTGATTGATTCCATAGAAGTAGAATTTTAGATCCAGAGGTAGGAGATTGGACTGGCCTGAAAGACTGGAGGAAAGGCGATGTGTTGACATGGAGCTGTGAATCAGGTTTCTGTGGTTGTAGAGGAAGCCCTCACTGTGCCCTTAGGATCCCGAGGGCAATGCCCTGCCACTCTAGGGCTCTTTAAAATGCCACGTGCAGCTCCATTAGTGTAGGTAAGAGCAAGAGTGCTATAGGTGGGCTACTAGTAAGACACATGACCTTGGCACTAAGTATCTTTTACTATTGCTTTTCCCTTATGGCCAAATTCTAAGATGTCTCCCAAGATTCCCACCTGCTGGTGTGTGCACCCTGTAAAAGAAGGGTCCCCTTGAGTGTGGGTGAGACTTGTGAAGATGATGGGATGCCTACTCTCATGTTATGTTACATCACATAAGCGCTGTCAAAGCCAACTGGAAAGAGACTCTCCTGCCAGCTTTGAAGAAGCAAGGTGCTATGTCTGAGAGGGCCCCGTGACGAGGGCTCTAGAACAAGTGTGTGGTGAGTCGTTTCCTGACTATAGAAAAAGAATCTATTCCCCACTTTCTCTAGCCTATATTCTCAGAGCTGTCATAAGTATATACTGGAAATTCTCATTCTGTCCTCGTGTCTCTTCATATATTTTCTGCAAATTTATTTCTCTCTCTTTTTTTTTTTTTGCGGTACTGGGGATTGAACGCAGGGGCGTTCTACCTCCGCGCTACACCCCCGGCCCTATTTTTTATACTTTATTTTGAAACCGGGTCTCACAAAGTTGTGAAGGGCCTCACTAAGTCGAGAGAGAGAGAGAGAGACAGGGGGAGAGAGAGAGAGAGAGAGAGAGAGCTGAGGCTGGCCGCGAACCCGGATCCTCCGGTCTCCGCCTCCCAAAGTACTGGGATTACAAGCATGCACCACCACGCCCGGCTTGTTATTCCTCTATTTTTTTTAAGATTTATCATTAATGTCATGAAGTCTCTGTTCAGCTGGTTGCACTGATCAGCTTCTGCTTTGATAATACAGTGTGCCAATCAACCTTGAATCCTCAGGGGCTTACAACAACAGCCACCCATTTCTTACATGGCATGTCAGTGGCTGTCGATGGAGTGCACTATCTCTTCACTGAAGCATGGGTCCAGTTCAGTTGGCCCCACGTGCCTGTGTATTCTGAGACTGTATGTGGGAGGTGAGATTCTCATGGTGCACAGAGGGCTGACGGAGACTTGCAATGCTTCCTAAAGCCTCTGCTATGACCGGTTCAGTGTCACTTAGATCATCGGTCAAAATAAGACCAACAAGGAGCCAGGCATGGTGGCGCATGCTTGTAGTCCCAGTACTTTGGGAGGCGGAGACCGGAGGATCCAGGTTCGCAGCCAGCCTCAGCTCGCTCTCTCTCTCTGTCTCTCTCTCTCTCTCTCTCTACTTAGTGAGGCTCTCCGCAACTTCGTGAGACCCGGTTTCAAAATAAAGGATAAAAAAATAGGGCCGGGGGTGTAGCGCGGAGGTAGAACGCCCCTGGGTTCAATCCCCGGCACCGCAAAAAAAAAAAAAAAATAAGACCACCATCTGTGAGATGGGGAACTAGATCCTCACCCAGAGAAGAGGAGACAGATATGTTAGAACAATTGATGATAATGGCCTACTTTTTTTTTCATTAGCAATATTTTCAAATTCTAGATATCTGTTTGGTTCTTTTTGAATCCTCCATGCTCTTTTATTTCATAATGTCTTATTCTTGGCTTATGGGTTCTAGTCCATCCTTTGTCAGACATTTTAAAAGCATTGAAATTCTTAGAGCTAAATTACCTCTATTTTCAGTAGAGTGGATTCTCTTTTGTTTCATCCAATAAGTCTTTCTCGGGTGTTTGTTTGCTTGTGTGTCTTATCATCAACATGTCAATTCCTTGCGTCCTGGTTGTGGAGGTGTTCCTATTTGGCAGTTTTGCTTTTTATTCATCAAGGCCTGCATGTTTTCTTAGTTTGGGATCTAGTTTCCAGTCCTGTGTAGTTAAGAGTATAGTAGACCTCCTTCCTTGTACCTTGAACAGGCTTAAATCTCTAATTTCTCATGAGTGATTCTTTTTCCATTTATAACCCAGGGTGAGTGGTATGTTCTTGTACTGCTTCTCTTTTGAGAGGAAGGAGTTTAGTTTAGTCCTTCCCCACTCCTGACCTTATATAAGCTGCTTAATTCTAGCTCCATGCTGTAGATAAGCCCTACACCCCACAGAGAATAACCTATTGTATTTCTACTAGGTCTTCAATTTCTAATCAGCATGGTGGGTTTTGAGTTTCTTTTTTTGTTTCTGGGGGATTTCCCTTTCTTGCTTTGTTTTTCACAGATATACATTTAAAAATATTTAGTTATATTTTATCCAGAGATTATATATATTAGCAGAAAAAGGTAGGGAGTGGAGTGGGGGCAGTGCCGGCTTTCTAGATCAGATCAACATGCCTTACTGACTAGAAGTCGTTAAATTCATTTTGTGACCTTTCCCCCCAAAATCCCATTTTATTTTTACTGGAATTACATTGAATCTATAGATTAATTTGGAAAGAATTTACTTATTCAAGATATTGAGTCCTTCTACCTATGAATCTAGTATATATCTTGGCATTTATTTAAGACTTCTTTTTAATAGTCTATTGAAATTATGCAGTCAAAAGATAGGTCCTATATACTTATTGGTAAATTTAGTTCCAGGCTTTATACCTTATTCCCAAGTATTATTTCTAGCTTGTTGAATAACCATGAGCAAATTATCTAATCATTATAGTTTTAATTTGGTTGAACTATTTAATTACTGTTATTAACTCAATTGCTTAGTGAGTAAAAAGAGACAAACTTACCGGGTAATTTAGTTGTTTAACACTTTCATTTATTAGTCTCAACATATAGTTCAGAAATTTAAAATATGTATGTATCACCTGGGCGTGGTGACACATGCCTGTAATCCCAGTACTGGGGAGGCTGAGACAGGAGGATCGCAGGTTTGAGGACAGCCTCAGCAAATAGTGAGTCTCTCATCAACCAAGCAAGACCCTGTTTCAAAATAAAAATAGGGCTGGAGGTGTAGCTTGGAGGTAGAATGCCTCTGGGTTCAATCCCCAGTGCCATGAAAAAAAATATATATGTATATACATGTATCAAAATTACCCAAAATGAGCCGGGCGTGGTGGTGCCCACTTGAAATCCCAGTACTTGGGAGGCTGAGACTGGAGGATCCAGGTTCACAGCCAGCCTCAGGTACTTAGTGAGGCCCTCTGCAACTTAATGAGACCCTGTTTCAAAATAAAGAATAAAAAATAGGGCTGGGGGTGTAGCTCGGAGGTAGAATGCCCCTGGGTTCAATCCTTGGTACTGCAAAAAAAAAAAAATTACCCAAAATATACATAAAGTAAAACTTCTTGAAACAAGTCAAAACAGAAAAGGCTAACAAACCAGTCAACGAAACTAATACATGTCTTCATTACTCGGTACATGCTTGGAGTTGGTAAAGTGGTAGGTTGAGGAAAGACGTGGTGGAGCTCTGACCAGACCTGGGTCTGTTGCTGACCTGTGCAGCTGAGCTTTAGGAAGCAGACATTGAGTTGGGCAATCTCCACCACTCGGATATGGCAGGAGTCAGCTCAGACACAACAGGAATGTCAGTTCCCAAAGAGGCCTCATCAGACATCCATGGGAAGAGCCATTCCCTTTTCTATCTAAGACTATCTAGGAAATACAAATATAGTACAAAAGCCTTCTTAACAGCTGAACAACAAGCTGGAGACCATGTGTGGTTCTTCTTTCACTACAGTACCACTATATAATTAATGAATTACTATTGCTTGAAGGGCTCTTATTAATTTAATGCCATAGGCCTCTTTTCTCATTGGCTCCATTTATTATCATAAATACTTAGAGCCAGAAGGCACTTAAGAGATTTAGAATTTACAAAAACTAGTGGTGGTGTCAAATCCTTTTGTGGAGCCAGGTGTGGCAGTACGAGCTTGTAATCCCAGTACCTGGGAGGCTGAGACAGGAGGATCGCAGGTTTGCGGCCAGTCTCGGCAACTTGTGAGACCCTCCGCAACTTAGTGAGACCCTGTTTCAAAATAAAGAATAAAATAGGGCTGGGGATATAGCTCAGAGGTAGAATGCCCCTGGGTTCCATCCCCAGTACACACACACACACACACACACACACACACACACACACACACACACTCCTTTTGTGGAACATTTTAAAAATACTTATGAAGCCGCCTGAGTTACTAGGTCTAGGGTGCGGATGAGTTTGTGTGTTTGGCAAAGTTCTCCAGGGAATCTGACCCACTCTTCTGGTTAGGAATCATTTCTCTGGTCTAACCCTTTAATTGTAGAGATGAGTATTCTTGGAAAGAAGAAGAATGCTTCTAATTTAAGATTGCTGTGGTTAACATAGGTAGTTGGTAAATTTAAAGTTTTTTTTTTGGTCTGAGACAGATTTATTGAGTAAAGCAGATACACATCCAAGAGAGAATATGGGCTATCTCCCGAGAGAAGCATATTTTGGGGTAAAGTAAGAAATACACAGTCAAGGGAGAAGAGCATTTAAGTCTTTTTTTTTTTTTGCGGTACTGGGGATTGAACCCAGGGTCGTACCCCTGGCCCTATTTTTTATCCTTTACTTTGAAACCGGGTCTCACTAAGTTGCGGAGGGCCTCACTACCTAGCTGAGGCTGGCCGCAAACCCAGATCCTCCGGTCTCCGCCTCCCAAGTACTGGGATTACAAGCGTGTGCCACCACGCCCAGCCTAGCATTTAAGTCTTAATGATTCCATTTTTCCAGTTCTTTCTGAGCTCAGATTTCACCACCACCAAGCTGTGATTTAGTTTCTGACTTGGGGCTTCAGGTAGACCTTTATTTTCAAAGCAAATATCTGTTTTTCTATAACGTTGATGAATGAACAATGCTCTGTCTTTTGGGTTCAGAGATTGTGAGAAGCTGTTTAATGATAATGATCCGAGCTGGTTGTACACATTTGCATTCAGAAGATAGAAGACAAAGTGACGAGGTCCAAGGCTGGAAGCCACCATGAAGTTTGACAGTGTCTATGGGACAAAGATTTAGGCAGGAAAGTAATTTCTGAAGACCCACTAAGTTTATTTTACATTCATATATACCTGAAATAAGGAACAACATATATAATTTATGACCAGGCATCAGCCCCTGCTCTGGACATATTTAATGACTTTTCAAATCAAATTTTTGCAGCATGGTTGACAAATCTCAAGGTATAAGTAAATCTGTTGTTCACTTTTTTAGATGGGTAAAGCAGGCTCCTGTAGACAACTGGAAAGCAAGAACGTCCTTTCCTTGTGAGGAATAGTAGGAAGAAACCCCACATAGAAATCTATCAGTTGTGGAAGAGAAAAGAAGATAGTTTAAAAAAATTTTTTGGGGGTGATGGTTCTGGGGATTGAACCCAGGTCATTCTACCTCTGAGCGATAACCCCAGCCCTATTTTATTTTTTTATTTGGAAACAGGGCCTAGGTAAGTTGCTGACAGTCTCGTTAAATTGCTGAGGCTGGCTTTGAACCTGCAATCCTGTCTCAGCCTCTTAAGAATTGGGATTACAGGCATGCGCCACCACGCCTGGCTAAAGGCGATCATATTTCTAATTTCACATTTTTCGTTCTGAACGAGGAATTTATACCACTTTTCCATATTATAAAAAAACAAAAAGAATTTTACCTATTATGATTAGTCTGAGTGGAATAAATCCAAGTCCCCATATCTTAACTGATTAGACAGAATTACCTTAGTTCAGGTTAGATGCTATGGGCTGATTTTTGTAAGGAAAAAGTATGATGATGCATTATTGCCTGTAGAAAATAGCATTCTCTCAACCCTGTAAGAAAACAGACAAATATAAGCAGAGAGAAATAAATAACAGTTTGTTGTACATCCAAACATAGGGGTGCGAAGTCAGGTCCAGATGGAGCAGAAAACTTTTGTTTTGAGTAAGGAAACTACTTCTAGATATTGATAAGATTCTTTGGAACACGCCTTACGCAAGCTACTTGCTCTAAGTCCTTGAATAAAGCAAAATTCTCTGCTGCTATAATTATTGAATACAATAAAGCAAAATAAAAACAAAACCTCTATTATCAACAGATAATCACTATTTTTTGAAGACTTCTGTATTCAAATGTTGTATTTATAAGAGAAAATATCTTGATGTTAGTGTTGCTAATACCACCAGTGAAGAGTTTCCTGTACCCACTCCTAAACTTAGGTAAGTCAGGATTGTAGGGGTACAATCTTACAATCGTACCCCTGGAGGGGACCTTAGAGGTCATCCAGATTCACCCATCATTTTATTTAATTTAATTAATTAATTAATTTATCTATTTATTTGCGGTACCGGGGATTGAACCCAGGGGCATTCTACCTCTGAGTTACACCCCTGGCCCTATTTTTATCCTTTATTTTGAAACCGGGTCTCACGAAATTGCAGAGGGCCTCACTAAGTAGCTGAGGCTGGCCGTGAACCTGGATCCTCCGGTCTCAGCCTCCCAAGTACTGGGATTACAAGCGTGTGCCACCACGCCCAGCTCACCCATCATTTTACAAATGAGGAAACTAGAGGGACTTGCTAGGGTCATCATTTAGCTGGTGGTTGAACAAAGGCTTTGCTGGAGGGCCTTGATTCTTTCTTTTAGCTTCTTTTGCTTTAGGATGAAACTCTTAGGTACTTAATTAACTGTTGTGTATTCAGCCAGAGAAGTTCAGTATCCAATTTTTTATGTTTCAGAAATATAAGGTGTGGTAGTTATTTATGCTGTTTCTCAAAAATTTCTGGCATTTTGCTTCCTGATACTACATGTCCGTCTGTCCATCTGTCCCTCCCTCCCTCCCTCCCTTTCTCCCTCACTCCTTCCCTCCTTTTTCTACTCGGTCTTGCTGTATTGCCCAGGAAGGCCCTGAACTCCGGGGCTCAAGTGATCCTCCTGCCTCAGCCACACAAGTAGCTGGGACTATAGTTGTACACCACTGCACGGGCTAAACATGAGGTTTTGATATATGTGTACATTGTAGAATGCCTAAATCAAGCTAATTCACATACTCTGAGTAGGAGTTTTTAATCCATGCTATGAGACTCTCTGGGGATCTGTCTCTGGGGGTTGTTTGTAACCCCTGGTTACAAACCAGCTAAAGAGTGTTTTCTTGAAGTAAAGAAAATGCTTCTAATTTAGGTTTCAGCATTAAAGGGAAACGAAGAATCCAGGCAACACATCTGGCACTTTAGAGCAAAAGAATGATACTTTTTTTTCTTATTTGGTGGGCTATGTTTTTGTACCAATATCTTGATTCTCTACTTTAAAAAAAATCGCCTATGATAGTAAACCACATGAGACATTACTGTTGCAACTGGTCTCAAAATTTTTTGAACTATTGTCATTTTAAATTACAGCAGGATTCAGTAAATAAAATGAAGAGTCAAGGAATCTGAGTCCTAGATTTTAGCTTGCAGCTGGATGACTTTCAACCTGGCTGGGTCTCAGGATACTTGTCTATAAATAGGCGTTGAAACAAATCATCTTAAATATCTTTCTAGCTCTGTTAATCTGTAATTCCAGGAAATCAGAGGTTAATCTATAATTCCAGGAAATCAGAGCAATGTGCTGCCAGCTATTTTGAGGCAAGGATTTTTTTAATTTTTGGTGCTGGGGATTGAACCCAGGGCCTTGTGCATGCGAAGCACATACTCTACCACTGAGCTATACCCCAAGCCCTGAGTTAGAGATCGTCAACACAACTTTAAAATATAAGGACTAGGTCTAAGTATATCTTGGCATAACAATTCAAGAAATAATTGATGCTTAAATCATCCAAAACTTGAGTTGTCCTGGAGCAAAATATACTATACTTTCAAAGTCCTATTTCTTTTGGGATTTTTTTTTTTTTTGTAGCACTGGGGATTGAACCCAGGGGCAGTCTACCTCCGAGCTACACCCCCAGCCCTATTTTATTTTTATTTTGAAACAGGGTCTCGCTAGGTTGATAAGAGTCTTGCTATTTTCTGAGGCTGTTCTCGAACCTTCTATTCTCCTATCTCAGC
>PVJS01037849.1:0-19698 GCA_004027185.1 Glis glis
TGGGGTTGTGTCCGGCTTTCTGGGTCGGCTACAACTTGCTGCTAGTCAAGCCTGCCTAGAAGAAGCAGTTATTAGCCTATGCTCACAAGTCGGGAGGAAAACTTTTGTGTCAAAAAGTGGTATCTGAGAAGCTGTTAATATTTCCTTATGAATTCTTTTAGAGAAATCGTTAAGAGATGAACTCTGAGGGTCAGCATGACTAGCTAGGGATGGGAGCACTGGTGTCGACTCCATGGTGAGGGAGGAGGGCCACAGAGAATCCTAAAACTCAGCCCTGACACGCTCACCACAGCCAGACCTGTGGCATGCACCACGGTCCTGTGCAGCCCTGGAGGTTCGCGTCAGGTTAGCAAGGAGAAGGATTTTGACTGTATCTTCTGAAAGTCATGAGGTCCTTGAATGATTAAGAACTAGTTGCAAAGACATGTTTTGCTTAAAAATAAAAAAGATCTAATTGGACCCTGACAGCTAGCTGGCATCACTTGACTCTCACAAGAGCAGCGAGCTACGGTGCCATCTAGTGGCAAAGAGGAGACACTGCATGAGCCGTAATTTCTGGGTTTATAATGATCTTTGATGTCTTATTTCATTGAGAATATGTGACAAAACGACTTGCCTATGTAAGCATTGTTTGTACTCATTAGTGTAGAATATAATACTGATTAAGCCTGAGAAATTCGGAAGCGTCACTCGTTGGCAACTGACGTCCCAACACTACCACGGTTCCGCTTTGGGAATTGAAGAGAACTTGCTGTTGATCTGCGTCCCTTAGACACAAGCCTTGTGGAGACTCCATTGTATTGGCTAGATATTTTACTTTTTTGTATTCAGATGCTTTAACATCTTGGGCCCTGCGGACCCTGGAGGGATCATTCATGGTCAGCCAATTCCTAGCGATAGGAAGCAATCTCCCAGGAGCCCTTTCATAGGCAAACCACGAAATCCAGACCCGCCACCCCAAGCCACCTCCTCTGTCCTCTCAGTGCGGCCAGTGTGAGCCAGCTGGGAAGCCTCAAATTCCCAGTGGGACCACACTCCGCAACTTGCTTCACTCTTAGCATTTGATGGTAAATCGATTGTCCATTTATATGTAAAATTCTGCCAACCTTTTGTGTGTGTGTGTGTGTGTGTGTGTGTATGTGTGTGTGTGTGTGTGTGGTACTGGGGATTGAGCCCAGGGGCATTCTACCTCTGAGCCACACCCCCAGCCCTATTTTTTGTTCTTTCTTTCTTTCTTTCCTTCCTTCCTTCCTTTCTTTATTTTTTGCGGTACCGGGGATTGAACCCAGGGGCGTTCTACCTCTGCGCTACACCCCCGGCCCTATTTTTTATACTTTATTTTGAAACCGGATCTCACGAAGTTGCGGAGGGCCTCACTAAGTAGAGGGAGGGAGAGAGAGAGAGAGAGAGAGAGAGAGAGCCAGCTGAGGCTGGCTGCGAACCCGGATCCTCCGGTCTCCGCCTCCCAAACTACTAGGATTACAAGCATGCGTCACCACGCCCGGCTTGTTCTTTATTTTGAAACAGGGCCTCACTAAGTAGCTGAGGCTGGCTGCAAACCTGTGATCCTCCTGTCTCAGCCTCCCAAGTACTGGGATACAAGCGTGCACCACCACGCCTGGCCTGAACCTTGTTTTTGAGACATTTCCCATGAAGGTAAGGCATTTATTGTAATCCAGAGACCTAGACTATGGGATAATAATTTCCCGGAGGCCACAGCTGCCACCGATTCTCAAAACTTAATTAAAGTTGGCTTGATTAGAGTGTTTGCCTAGCATGCATCAGGCCCTGTGTTCAACCCCTGCACCAAAACCAAACCAAACCACAACCAAAAAAGCTACTTAATTAATTGGCACCCAAATTCGCCTCTGATGAATATCTGATTGAATACTGTGTTAGCATCTATGTTTTGCTATAATTCAATTGAACTGGACACTCAACCTCATTGATGTGACTGTAGTTGGCCTCTTATATTTGGTTGCTTCTCCTAGGAGAATTGGAAGCAAGCTTTATCAGAGCCGGGCATGGTGGCACATACCTGTAAATCCCAGCACTTGGGAGGCTAAGACAGGAGGATCGCAGGTTCGCTCCCAGCCGCAGCAACTTACAATGAGGCCCTTTGCAACTTAGTGAGACCTTGTTTCAAAATTAAAAAAAAAAATAGGGCTGGGGGTGTAGCTCAGAGGTAGAATGCCCCTGGGTTTAATCTACGGTACCACAAAATAAATAAATTAATTAATTAAAAATAAATAAAAAGGGCTGGGGGCATAGCTTGGAGGTAGAATGTCCCTGGGTTCAATCCCCAATCTCTCTCTCTCTCTCTCTCTCTCTCTCTCACACACACAAAAAAAAAAAAATAAAGAGAGAGAGAGAGAGAAAAGAAAACTTTATCAGGTCATTCCTAGTAGCAGGGAAAAGAACAAGTTACCTTTAGAAAAAAGTGTTGCTAGCCGGCATGGTGGCGCATGCTCGTAATCCCAGTACTTGGGAGGCTGAGACCAGAGGATCCGGGTTCGTGGCCAGCCTCAGCGGGCCTTTTTCCATTTTTCTGTTTTAGTTTTTTGTTTTTGTTTTGGTACTGGAAATTGAACCCAGAGGCATTCTACCTCTGAGCTACACCCCAACCCTATTTTTTAAATTTTTAAATTATTCTTATTTATTTATTCATTTATTTTTTTGGTGCTGGGGATTGAACCCAGAGGCATTTGAGATAACAGGATGTGAGTGGAGGTGACACGAACCACTGCAAGTCCTGACTTCTTAAAGCGTCCCCCACCACCCTTCCGTCTTCTTCTTTCCAGGCACGGTGTAGCCCAGGAGAGGGCATGTCCAGACGCGGGAGTAGTGATGCGTGCCACGCTATGACCCGGCGGGAGCTGAGCATGGGGATGTGAGGGTCGTTCCGGTAGCACAGCTCCATCATCCTCAACACACACAAGGGGTGGCATTCACACAAATGGTGCAGTTTGGGATTTACCAAAATACTGAGATGGGATGATATTACTAAGGGAGCGAGTTGAGATGGGGAAAGAACGGAAAGCCCGAGTGTTGGACCATTCCAACCTTGAGGGGTCGGGGAGAAGGGAGGAGCGGAGGCATGAAGGGGAGCTGCCAAAAAAAAGTAGCCGGAAAAGCTAGAGAGTGGGGTGTCAAGTAGGAGGAGTGACCAGCCATGTCTGTTCTTGTTAATGAGACCAAACAAGCCGCGGCCTGAGAGCAGACCATTGGTTTAGCAAAATGGAGGTCACGGATCATATCAGCTAGTGATGCCAGGCCGAGACGGGGGTTGCGAGCAAGCAGGGCAAGAGGAATGAGTGAGGAGTTAGCACTGGGGTGCAAGGGGCAGTGGGGTCCAGAGAGGGTTTTTTCTGGTGCTGGGGATGGAGCCCAGGGGCATTCTGCTTCCGAGCTACACCCCCCAGCCCTTTTCATTTTGAAACAGAGTCTTGCTAGGTTGCTGAGGGTATCTAAGTTGCCAGGGCTGGCCTTGAACCTGTGACCCTTTTGTTTCAGTCTCACAAGTACTGGGATTACAGGCGTGTGACACCACGCCCGGGGCAGAGAATGTTTTTTTTTTCCCCAAATGAGTTATTTAATTATTGGTGAGAGAAAAAAAATTGCATATTTGTATGATGATCCATTAGAGAGGAAAATGTTGATGATGCAGGAGAAAGAGAGGAATTTCAGAAGTGATGTTCTTAATTAGGAAAGGAGGGACAGGCCTTAGACAAGCATGCAGGTAGTTCACCTGTGGTGCCAGGCAGAGTTCACAGGTGCAGACGCTTGGGGATGGGTAGATGGGGTGGGGGAAGTCTTGGGAAGATCTCTTCTGACAGATGTCACCTTTTTTGGGGGGGGTACTGGGGATTGAACCCATCATACCTCCGAGCTACATCCCCCAGCCCTTTTTATTTTGAAACAGGGTCTCGCTAGGTTGATGAGAGTCTCATTACATTACTGAGGCTGGTCTTGAACCTGCGATCCTGTCTCAGCCTCCTAAGAACTGGGATTCCAGGTGTGCTCGAATGTCACCTTTGCCTCCCTCGTCCCCCTCATTCTCTTTCCTTACCACGTACATTGATGACATCTTTATCCTTGCTGCTTCCTCAGCGTTTGTTTTTTCTTCCCCAACACAATCTCACTGGCTCATCTCCCTGAGACGGGGTTCCCTGAGATCCATCCTTTACACCTTTCCCAGGGAGAAGCAGTTAAAGCGTGTACTTGATCACACCACTCTGCCGTAAGAATGGGTGCTTGGCCTCCGCGGTCTGCGCCCGGTTCAGAGAGCGCCCAGCCCCTTCTGTGGGCTCTTCGTGCCTCGCTTCATGCCCCAACAGCACTGGGCACTTTGAACTGTAAACTTCCCTTTGCTCGCAAGGCTAACCCGGGGACTCTCTACTTCCTCTCCTGTCTCCTTGTCTCCTCTTTGCCTCCCTGACTCAGCCAAATAAATGTTCATTTCCCTTTAAAACTCAGTGACTCCGCCCAGAGGCAAGTGTTCTGTGATGTTCTCCAGAGCCCAGCCCCCTTCGCAGCCAGCATGGCTCATTTTGAGTTTCAATACCCACTACCCATGCCATTCCTTTCTTTTTTTTTTTTCTTTTTTTTGCAGTACCAGGGATTGAACCCAGGGGCATTCTACCTCCAGGCTCCACCCCCAGCCCTATTTTTTATTCTTTATTTTGAAACAGGGGCTCGCTAAGTTGCGGAGGGCCTCACTAATTAGCTGAGGCTGGCCGCGAACCCGGATCCTCCGGTCTCAGCCTCCCAAGTACTGGGATTACAAGCGTGCACCACCACACCTGGCCATGCCATTCCTTTCTGTCATTCTTCTTAGCCTACCAACTCCTACCTATGTTTTTCTACTTTGTCAGACTTGTGAGCTTTTGAGGGTAGAAACCTTGTCATTAATCTTTGAATTCCCAGTGCTTGGCACAGTACTTGGTGGAAAGTAGGTGTCTGGTAATGGCAAATTGGATTGAAGGGTATCTTTTTCTGGAAAGAACATCCAGTTTTTTATTGCTCCTGGGGGATTAAGCATTATATAAATAAGGAGACATACATAAAACCCCCAAAAGTCCAGGCCTCAGTCAGGGAAGGAGTGTCTTGGGTGCCCGGGAAAAACTAGAGATCAAAACTAAAGAAGGTGGCAGAGTTGCTGAGCGGCACAGAGAATCCTGACAGAGAGACTGTAGGAGTGTGACGGAACCAGAGAGCACAGGGTAGAACCTTAGAAGTGCTATGGGATTACCCCAGTACTTGGGAGACTGAGACAGGAAGATCGCAGGTTCAAGGCCAGCCTCAGCAATTTAGCAAGACCCTGTTTCAGAAAAAAGAAAAAAAAAGGGGGCTAGGGGTATAGCTTGGAGGTAGACTGCCTCGGGGTTCAATTTCCAATACTCCCCTCTGACACAAAGAACAAAGAAAGAAAGAAAGAAAGAAAGAAAGGAAGGAAGGAAGGAAGGAAGGAGGGAGGGAGGGAGGGAGGGAGGAAGGAAGGAAGGAAGGAAGGAAAAATGAAAGGAAAGGGAAGGGAAGGGAAAGGAAAGGAAAGGAAAGGAAAGGAAAGGAAAGGAAAGGAAAAGAAAAAAAAGAAAAGGAAAGAAGAAGATGAAGAGCCATGGGTGGGAGTGGGGGCAGGGGCGGAGGGCAGAGCCTGCTGGCCTGGATCCTAACAGGGAAAGCGCTGCTCGTAAAACCCAATGGAGCACCTGGCTATTAATTCTACCCCACCTACCCTGAGAGCTGAGTTGTCTTCAGCCTAAGTGGCCCCCCAAAGCTGAAAGCTGTGACTTAGTCTTGGTGTTTTAGATTAAAAACCAAGACTTGCATATATTGAGTACTCAAACATATTCATTATTATTAGACGGGCATGCTGGCACATACCTATAATCCCAATACTTGGGAGGCAGAGACAGGAGGATCAAAAGTTCGAGACCAGCCTCAGCAACTTAGCAACAAAAAAATAAAAAGGGCTGGGGGTGTAGCTCGGAGGTAGAATGCCCCTGGGTTCAATTCCCAGTACCACAAAACAAAACTATCTATCATCATCATGTATCATCTATCATCATCTATCATCTATCTATTATTATTTAATGCATCAGTAATTAGTCTCATTTTCATACTTTTATTTTGAAACTTTTAAAATAAGTTAAAAATTTTAACAAGAGTATACTTACAATTGAATTACAGGTTGAAACTTTTCTTGGGAATTGAGTCTCAATGGGCAGCCATATTTGACCCAGTCATACCTTATTTTCTAGAAAAAGGAAAAGTGCTTTAGTTATTGCATGTTTTTGGCCCACTGATGAAATTACAATTTTCTTACCAGGTTTTTAGATGGTCGATTTCTCAGATATGCCCTGTAAAAAAGACATTCTTCATTATTGACTTCTCTTTACTCTTTTCAAACTTAAACACTAAGACCAGGACTTTGTTTAGGTAAGGAGGGGTCATAAAAAGCAAACAGATCAATATAATTATAAATATGTTAGGTCATTTGCGCACATGTTAAGACATTCTTACAACAACCAACATGGTGTGTTATTGACCTCCGCTGGAGTATCTGGCGCCCTTCTCAGAAGTTGCATGAAACATTCTACCTTTGAGCTACACCCTCAGCCCTATTTTTTGTTTTGTTTTGAAACAGGGTCTCACTAAGTTACCAAGGGAGGGCCTCGCTAAGTAGCTGAGGCTGACCTCAAACCTGCAATCTTCCTGTCTCAGCCTCCCAAGTACTAGGATGACAGTGTGCCACCATTCCTGGCTATTTTTAATTTTCTGAAACAGGGTCACACTAAGTTGCAGAGGCGGGCCTTGAACCTGCGATACTCCTGTCTCAGGTGTGCACCAGCCATGCCCAGCCATGCTCCGTATCTCTTAACCGTGCTCCATGGGACAGACGTGGGAAATTCCTGCCGTGTGGATGTAGCACATTTTCTAGTCTTACTTGTCCGGTTCGGCTGCTGCCCGCCCAGACACCAAAAGGTGGCGCTCCCACCGGCTAAGAGATGCTTTCTCCTCCCCTTCCACTTCATCTACTCTCTTCATGGTGCACTGCCGCCCAGAACGTCTGGGTTCCCCACCTCCATCTTGCTTTGGAGTTTAATAAAATCACTTCAAGGATATACCTAACAGTTAACCATTCTTTCATTTATTTTGACTAAATAGAACGTTAAAATTTCACAATTTTTAAAGGCTCTCATAAATATGTCAGGGGTTTTGGGTTTCTAAACGTTTGTTAGCTTAACAAATATTTAGGGCTTTTTTTCCTTTTTATGTACAAAGATCTTTATCTTACAAAGGCAAACGTCAGATTTTTAGTCATATCTTCAATAAATCATATTATTAAAAGTATATATAAAATCAAATACAAAATATAGCATAAAAGTTTAGTTAGCAGCCAGGTGTGGTAGCGCATGCTGTAATCCCAGTACTTGGGAGGTTGAGACAGGAGGATCGCAGGTTTGAGGCCAGCCTCAGCAATCTAGTGAAACCCTCAGCAACTTAGTGAGACCCTGTTTAAAAAAAAAATTGAGTGGTGTAGCTTAGAGGTACAATGCCCCCAGGTTCAATACCCAGTTAAACCCCCCCCCAAAAAATCAGTTAGTACAATATTTGGTGTCAGAACTTTCCTGGTAAATCCCAAACTTACAAGTAGCTTAACTATAGTCATGTAGAATTAGAGAAAAATGATGCAGGAAGAAAATGCTCTGTATATTTTCCTTCATGTAGAGGGAGCAGTGTGAGTTTGGAGACTCAGTGAGGCCTGCTTCGGCTCTCCAGTTAAACTGAAGGAGGGACTATGACCCATCTCTGTCTTGTATGATTCAGAGAGGCTTAATTATAGCATCGTGCACACACTGCTTAAGGAAAACTGACTACACCATGTGAAGCCAAGCACTCGGATACTGAGAGGAAGTCAACGAAAAGACACAACTGGTTACAAAGCACTAGTACAACATTAATATAAAAGTCACTGTTTATGTTAGAAAATTCTTACTTGTCAATCACGTAAGAAAAATCACGGTGAGCACATTGTTTTTTATTAAATCTACAAAAAATAAAACATAGTGAAGTTGTAATATCACCTTTCCTTTTATGTTTGCACAAACATTTAACCACACACTTCAGTGATTCTCAAACTGGAGCTTGTCCATCATTTACTGAACTAGGATGTCTGGGATTAGTGTGTGGCCTTAGTAGAAGACTGGAATTTTTTTTTTTTTTTGGCGGTACCGGGGATTGAACGCAGGGGCGTTCTACCTCCGTGCTACGCCCTCGGCCCTATTTTTTATACTTTATTTTGAAACCGGGTCTCACGAAGTTGCGGAGGGCCTCACTAAGTAGAGAGAGAGAGAGAGAGAGAGAGAGAGAGAGAGAGCTGAGGCTGGCCGCGAACCCGGATTCTCAGGTCTCCGCCTCCCAAAGTACTGGGATTACAAGCGTGCGCCACCACGCCCGGCTGAAGACTGGAATTTGAAATCTACTGACTTATCTCTTATACTTGGTAGATGTTTATTAAAAATTTACATCCAATGGGTTGGAGAGAGGTTGGTCAAAAGATACAAAATTTTAGTTATGAGAAATAAATTCAAGAGAGTTCTTGTACAACATGATGAGCATGGTTAATAATACATTTTAGGTAATCTTAGGTGTCTCTTCAGCCAGTCGAGTCGAAAATCCAGAATTACCATCGCAAATAGGTACAGAATGCCATCCTAAGTATTGAGGCAGACCTACGTGGGTTGTGTCTTTTGTCAAGGACCACACAACACCAGCACCCAGAATGTGTCACAATTCTCCTGGATCATGGGGCTGATCCCAATTTGGTGGACAACAATGGCAACACTGCTCTCCACTATGCTGTCCTTAATGAGGACACATCGACAGCGGAAAAACTGCTTTCACACGATGCAAATATTGACGCCTGCAACAAGTTTGACTTCACACCAGTATTACCTGCTCTTTGGGAGAACAAACGACGCATGATGGACTTTCTCCTTGAAAACGGAGCTAATACACATGCAATGGATGCAATGGGAAGAACTTCCCTCACGCTGGCTATAATATGTAAATCAAGCCACCTTGTCAAGTTTCTTCTTGAGCAAGGTGTGGATGTCTTGGCTGAAGATTGCAATGCATGGACCGCATTAAATTATACTATTGCTTTTGATTGTGAAAGAAAGTGTTTACATGAAATGCTAGTTAGCATTAAATGCATGTTCAGAATAGTTCCAACTGTTGCATCGTATACATCTGGTGAGAGTTCACAGTTTATTTCCCCTGGTTTTGGGATGGCAGTGAGTTAGTCTGCTTCATCAGCCAGAAACCAGGCAAAAGGCGGCACGCATCAGAAGTAGCCGTGGGTGCAGGAGTCCTTATCTCAGGACTTTTTCCCTTTGGAAGTGCTTGGGTTTGAACCTAGGCCTCATGCATGCTAGGCAACTGCTCTACTGAGCAACACCGCCAAACCAATATCCCAGGACTTTTAAGACTTTTATCCTGGGAGTTCCCAGCATGGCCTGTTTCATTGTAAGTAATTCCTAGGCATGGGATTCAAATACTGTCACCTTTGACTTTTTTTTTTTTTTTCTAATTAGCTGTTTGGGTCTGGAAAAGGCAAGTATAGCAGGAAACCTTGTTACTTTCCCCTGGGCGCTGTCTTCTACACCATCCTCCTTGAATGTTCCAAGAACCAGGGGCTTCCTTAAGTGCATGGAACGCAGTCCTCTTCCACAAGGAAGGTGGAGTGGAAGAGGAGGCCATTCGCATCAGTCTTTTGATTCTGTTGCTGCAGTGTTGCTTTTAAAACTGGTCCGATGGGACTCCCACCCAGCCTTGGACTCCAGACTCCCCTGTGGTGCAACCTTAGAGGAGCGGTGGCTCATTTTCCAGAAGCATGGGCGACTTTCTCACACCCTACAAGTTAAAGAGTCGCTGCTGTTCCTAGCTTCCACCTCCACCCACCCAACGGTTTCCAACGGTTTCCCCGCCCACCCAACGGTTTCCAACGGTTTCCCCAGCCCACCCACTTCATTTGGTGGGAGAAGAGAGGATCTCTCCAACAATTGCTGTTAGAATAATACGAGATTCATGTAGGAAAAAAGAAAATGAGGGTATCCACACCATAAACACTCAAAATTTCAAATGAAAACAAAGTTATGGAAGACATAAAAATAGTAAAAGAGAAGAAAATATACTTAAGATTTGGGGGGTCTTTTTTTTTTGGTCTTTCTTATTTTGGGTAGTGGGGATTGAACCCAGGGTGTTGAGGTGGCAAGGCAAGTGCTCTGACACTGAGCCACACCCCAGCCCAAGATGTGCAGGTGTCTAGGTCTTCTTAAGCAAAACATAAAATCAACGAAAAGATTGATTTTGTATATAAAAATTTAGATGTCCTATAAAAGCCACTATATACAAAGCTGAACGCAAGCACCAGATAGAAAAATGATGACAAAGGATGAACATACATAAATAAAAATAAAAGTAAAAAATAAAAAATAAAAATAGGGCTGGGGATGAAGCTTGGAGGTAAAATGCCCCTGGGTAAACCCCCAGTACCACAATAAATAATTTAAATAAATAAATAAATAAATAAAGCACTAATACACCATTTTTAAATACCAATACTCCAAAAGAATCATGGAAAAACAAGATGGAAGAACAATTCGCAGGGGAAAAAAAGCCAGTACATTAATATCTGTTCAATTTTTAAAGTCAGATAAAAACTAATTGGAAAACATGAAGATGTACACTAGCTAGTGCAAGATGAGGAAATGTGCTCTCACATCTTGCTGTTGGAATTAAACTGAAAACGGCTTTTTTGGAGTATGATTTAACAGCATCTTCCAGAATTAAAAAAAAAAAATATATATATATATTCCCTTTAATGTAATAATTTTACACTTGGTAATCTCTCTTACATACATACACCCGTACAAAGGTATGATATACTTGTGCCTGTTACTTAATCTTAGACTGATTCCTCATCGACAAAATGTTTATTTGTAATAGTATATACCTCATTTTGTTATTTTAAGATGAAATAAATAATATATAATTATGTACCTGATACATAATAAACTTTAATACGAATGCTATATCAATATTACTATTATCATCACCATTTTATTATATATAGTACCTTTGTGTATCTATAAATTATAAACAAAAATGTGCATCAATGAAGAAATATGTACTATTATTTTTTTGCAGTGTTGAGAATTAAACCCAAGGCCTTGTGCATGCTAGGCAAGCACTCTACCACTGAGCTATATCCCCAGCCCAGAAATATGTATTACAAAACTGCATGTATTTATTTGTACACACACACACATTAACCTCCAGGACATTGTGTGAGCAAAATAGTAAAATCATAAAATGTGTATAGGTTAATTGCATTTATTCAACCATCTGTATGTGCATGCATGTGTGTGTGTAAAAGGAAAGACAAAGAATGAATGGGTATTTTAGAAAGGTCTAAAAAGACACAAAACTGTTATCAATGCCCTAAGAATTGGGGTAAAGGGAAAAACTGAAGAGGAACTTAGAATTTTCTACTCAAAATTCAGTGTTACTGAATTTTGTCCATTCGGAACAGCCAAAAAAGCTTGTCCCCACTAAAACCAGTGAACTTTTTGACCTAAGTACAACAGCTGGACCATGTGACTTAAGAACAGTTCTAACCAATTTAATTGCCTGAATTTTTTTTTTTTTTTTTTGGTGGTGGTGATGGTGGTGGTACTGGGGATTGAACCCAGGGGCATTCTACCTCCAAGCTACACTCCCAGCCCTTTTAAAAATTTTTTTCATTTTGAAACAGGGTCTCACTAGGTTGCTGTAAGTCTCACTGAGTTGCTGAGGCTGGCCTCGAACCTGCAATCCTCCTTTCTCAGCCTCCTAAGTACTGAGATTGCAGGCGTGTGCCACCACTCCCAGCTTGATTTTTCAGATTAGAAATGACAGAACATCCCTTCTTCTCTCCTTTCTTTCTTCCTTCCTGTGGTACTGGGGATTGAACCCAGGGCATTCTACCTCTGAGCTACAGTCCAGCCCTTTTTAATTTTTGGTTTTGAAACAGGGTCTTTCTAGGTTGCTGAGTCTCATTACATTGCTGAGCCTGGTTTCAAACCTGAGATCCTCCTGACTTAGCCTCCCAAGTGCTAGGATTACAGGTATGTGCCACCATGCCCGGCTGACAGAAGATACTTTATAAAGTATATTTTGCATACTGTTTAGAATGAAAGATATTTACATCTATTTTTAAGTGGGAACTTTGGACAATGAGCTTAAGTTTTTTGGAAAATCATCTTATTGCTGGTGATGGCAGATTAATGAAGCAGTTCTGAACAAAATTATTGCATATATTCTGATTAAGGAACTCCTCACTTGAGAAACCCATCAAAACTTTTATATTCTTCAATTAATACCACACGTGTGAATGATTAACAATATGCTGGCAATGGAATTCTCTAAAAGGGTCTCCTGTTATAGACAATAGTCACACACTCTGGGACTCCTGCAAAGCCCCCCTCTTCCTTCTGCTGTAAGCCCTGAGAGGCCAGAGGGGCAGGGTGGCTAGAAACCCTCTCACCACACTTCTGCCTTATTTGAAAGACTCACAGTAAAAATCCTGACCAGCAGGTCGCCATATATATCCTCAAGGAGACCAACTGACGGGAAGCTCCTTCCCATTGTTTTACTACTAAATGAAATTATAGCCTTCTAATTCAAGATAGTTAAATATAGACAGACTTCCAAACTGATAAAAGTAGAAAAATAGAGGAAAAGAAAATTTTGCTAAAGCTATTCTCCATATGCTACATTCTGCTCAAGAAACAAGTGAGTTTGGCATGATTTTAGATATTTCATCTGCTCTATAACAGTTACAAAATCACTAAAAGCGACGATGTTCTTAACAAGCAGTAACGCCGCCGGGTCTCCCCTCTGCACGCCTGTGCTGCGTGTTTATAGACGGATCTTTTGCTCCTCGGACGACTCTTCCTTCAGTTTACAGATGGGACTTGGAGGACTTTCTCCCAAATCTAACACAAGTTCTCACCACTGAATGTGGCTGAGAGAGGACACCCGTCAAACCTGTCATCAGAGTCTATACAATAACAACATTGCTTATTTGTTGGTATTTCCCAAGGAGCAAATGAAGCAGATCCACATATATGCACATGTGCAATGCATTGCTCTGTATGTGCTGCTGGGAACTGAAGCAGGGCTCTGCGCGTGCTGAGCGTGTGCTCCACTACTGGGCTGCGTCTCCAGTCCAAGCCATATACTTTTTATCCCTAAAGAAATACTTATAGCTTTAAGTTAATCCATTTCATTAAAAGATTAGAATTGGTACTAAAACACAGCCTTAATTCCACAAAACTTTAAAATATATGTGGTTATGATTTCTTCTCTGAATGTTCACCCAGAAGATACATAAGCACAATAAATAATTGGATTTTCCAGTGCCCCCCAAAATAATAATACATTTTATTCTAGAAGAATGCTGAGTGCACGTAAAACGTTTTCACCACAGTGACGACTCTGTGAGAGTGTGCATGCCAATTAGCTAGGTTTAGTTGTTTCACAACGGACTTCAAAAGAGCCTGTTGTACACATTAATTTCACATAATTTCATTTGTCTACTAAAAAAACAAAACCAGAAAGCAAGAAGTCTTAGAGAGGACGTAGGGAAACTGGAACTTCATACACTGCTGGTGGCGATATTGAATGGTCCAGTCACCGTGGTGAACAGATAAACATGGGATTACCATATCACCCAATCTAACTGAAATCAGATATTCAAGCAAAAACTTGTGCACAAATAATCATAGTGGTATATAAACATTCCAAATATCCACGAACTGATGAATGGATAAACAAAACGTGGCATGTCCCTACATTGCTCAGTCATAAAAGCAAATGAAGTTCTAATCTGTCAGCACCCAGGGGAGCTCAGGAACGTGCTGAGGAGGAGGAGGCACAAGAGGCCAGAGTGACTGCGTTCAGACGAAATGTCCAGATGGGCAAATCCATAGAGACAGCAGATTAATGGTCACCAGGGGATGGCGGGGTGGCAGTCGGGGGAGATTGGGGGTTGCTGCTTATTGGTACAGTTTACTTTTGGGGTGGTCAAAATATTTTGCAACTAGTCAGTGATGCTAACCACACAACAGTATTAGGTATTTTATCTCACTGAACTGTACACTTAAAAATGGTTAAAATTTTATATGCTGTGTGAATTTAGCACAATAAAAAAGCTACTATGCTAAAAACATACACAACAATAAATTCATAGAAAAAAATCTATAAAAAGAAGAAACCTCCGTGAACTCTTTCATTTCGCATACATTTTTAGACTGCCTTGTGTTCTAGAGTCCTAGTTGCTGCTCACGGCTCCCTCGTGTGCCGACTAGAGCCGAGTTCGAGACTGCATGAGACTTCTATCCAGGGCTCATGGTTTATGACTGACACGAGTTTGTAGGAAGTTCAGCTCTCCCATTGACCATGTTAGCTGATGTTCCAATGCCACTTAGAAGGAACCCTTGTCACCACCATTTTTAGGAAGATATTGAGGTCTAGACAACCTCCTCCCCTGAACCCAAATTGGACCCATGCACTCCTTGCCTGACAGCCCTCCAGGCTCTCCTGAAGGACCGTGGACCCCAGACTGTCGCTGGTCGCCCTTGGCAATTGTGAAAATCTTAGGTGAACTGCAACCAAGTCCAAGATCCTGGAGTTGTTTGGGTTCTAGAACAGTGGATCACGACAAGAGGCCCTGAGGAAGGTCCCGAAGTCCGTGTTTTAAAAATGCTCTCCAGCCAGGTGTGGTGGCGCACACTTGTCATCCCCGTACTCAGGAAGCTGAGACAGGAGGATCACAGATTCGAGGTTAGCGAGACTCTCAACAACCTAGTTAGACCCTGTTTCAATATGAAAAATAAAACAGGGTGGGGGTATAAATTGGAGGAGTAGGTATTTGTTTTGGATGAGAGCAAGCCACTTCATACATGCTCAGATAGGAGTTGATGTTCCCTGAATCTTGCCCCACTCCTCACCGAAGGCGAGGAATTGCGACGAATCGCTGCCTCCGTGATACGTCTAACCTGAGGCAGGTTTGTACGTGCTGACTCCCACTCTCTCCCGTGTGACAGACAGAGAGCAGTGGCAGGTGGGAGGCACGGAATCCAGTGGGCCCACAGTGAACCATAGCAGGGTCAGTGAGATTCATACCTGGGGATTCTCTGAAGGGAACCACTGCTGGTTCTGTTCGGTGGGCTCTAAGACATTTCTAGAAAATGGTGCAGGAAGCTGAGGCTTCTCTGATGTGAGCATAAGCAACTGTCTAATGGGAATGAAATTACTGGTTTGAGTAGGATGGAAAGGAAAGCAGAGGTGAAGGTTCTCTCTCTCATGACACTGGGAATGCATTGTGCATGAAAGAGCCCAGGAAGGTCAATGGTAAAAGACAGAAACCGACTGATTGAAGGAAAGGTAAGTCAGGTGTGGTGGTGGTGCACACCTTGGAATCCCTGTACTTGGGAGGCTGAAACAGGAGGATCACAGGTGTGAGGCCAGCCTCGGCAGCATACTGAGACTCTCAGCAACCTAGTGAGACCCTGTTTCAAAACAAAAAAATAAAAAGGGCTGGGGGGGTGTAGCTTGGAGGTAGAACACCCCTGGGTTCAGGACCACAAAAAGAAAGAGAGAGAGAGAGAGAGAGAGAGAGAAAGAAAGGAAGACTAGCAGTGTAAGAGGTTGATTTTTCCTTTTTAGTATGATTCAAATGTAATATTTGACTTGGCATGAAGTTCAAACCAAGTGAAACTGGATACCGATGTCATTTCAATTTTGGGTTTCATTATGGACGCGTCCGCCATCAGGCTAATAGTATCACTGGTAATTGTTGTTTAGTGCACCATTTGTTTTCACACTTAAGAGTAAGACAGGTCAAGTGGAGAGATACTTACCCTTTAACTGCAATGTATTTGTTAGTATCACAGCCAGTAACGACCTGGAACACCTGGAGATGAAGTAGTTCAGGTGGTGAGTTGAGCTGCTCTGAGTCAATGACTAAGAGATCACCGCGGCCTAAAGCAGTTATGCTGTGGATTCGGAATACAGACCGAGCGTTCCTTATCCTAAAGGCCTGGCACCACGAGTGTTTCCGATTTCTGATTTTATGGATTTTGGAATGTTTGCATGGACATTAAGGACCTTGGGGGTGGGACACAAGTCTAACCATGAAATTCATTTATGTCTAATATACCCTGTACACACGCAGCGACGGTAGTTTCACGCACTATTTTCGGTGCGTCTGCATTTTGCCTGTGTCCCTTTGCGGGAGGTCCGCTGTGCAACTGTCTATCTGCAGCGTCAAGGTGGTGTTCAACAGCTTTGTATTTTGAAACATTTCTGATTTCAAGTTTTTGAGTTAGGGAAGCTCGACCTGTATGAACCTTTGAAATGTGGCGCTCCTCCTTCTTTGATCACTGTGTTCTCTTTGCTTCCTTCCATCTTTACTGCTCAGGAGGCCAAAGGCTGCTTCTCTTCTCCCTCCCTTCCTTCCTTCCTTCCTTCCTTCCTTCCTTCCTTCCTTCCTCCCTCCCTCCCTCCCTTCCTTCCTTCCTTCCTTCCTCTCCCCTCCCTCCCTTCCTCCCTTCCTTCCTCCCTCCCTCTCTTCCCTCCCTCCCTTCCTCTTCCCTCCTTTCCTTCCTTCCTCTCCCCTCCCTTCCTCTTCTATCCCTCCCTCTCTTCCTCTCTCCCTCTGTTCCTCTTCCCTTCCTCCCTTCCTCCCTTCCTTCCTTCCCTCCCTCCCTTCCTTTCTTCCTTCCTCTCTTTCCTTCCTTCCTTCCTTCCTCCCTCCCTCCCTTCCCTTCCTTCCTCTCTTCTTCCTTCCTTCCTTCCCTTCCCTTCCTTCCTTCCTCCCTCCCTTCCCTTCCTTCCTTCCTTCCTCTCTTCTTCTTTCCTTCCTTCCTTCCTTCCTTCCTTCTTTCCCTTCCTTCCTTCCTTTATTCCTTCCTTCCTTTATTCCTTCCTCTCTCCTTCCTTCCTTTCGTCCTTCCTTCCTCTCTCCCTTCCCTTCCTTTCTTCCTTCCTTCCTCTCTCCCTTCCCTTCCTTCCTTTCTTTCTCCCTTCCTTCCTTCCTTCCTCCCTCCCTCCCTTCCTTCCTTCCTTCCTCTCTCCTTCCTTCCTTCCTTCCCTCCTCCTTCCCTCCCTCTCTCCCTGCATCCCTCCCTCCCTTCCTCCCTCCTTCCCTCTCTCCCTTCCTCCTTTGGCACTGGGAATTGAACCCAGGATCATTCTACCACAAAGTGCTACCCCCAGCCCTACTTTTATTTTTTATTTTGAAACAGGATCTCACTAAGCTGCAGAGGGCCTCCCTGAGCCACAGAGGCTGGCCTGGAACCTGCGATCCATCCTCCTAACTCTGCCTCCCAAGTGCTGGGACTCTAGGTGTGCACCACCATGCCTGGCAATACTCATTTTCTGTCTCATTTTCTCTTCACTTTTCCCTTTCTAATCCAAATCACTCACTCTTTCCTCTGGGCTATTTGATGATGGTGCATACCTTATTCTCTTAAACTAGCTTCTATTTATCTCTATGGAGGGCACTCTCTTTCTGTAACTCCTAGCACCTAGCATACAGCCTGAGATGCAGCAAATATAGGCCCAGAATGAGTGCCTTTGAGGGAGCACGTGGTCAAGTCTCTGAGCGACAGCAGGGTAAACATGGGCATGACTGACAGGCTTCTCTGACAGACTGCACCCAACTTGACTTGTGCCTGCTGATTGTAATTTGCTTTTATGCAATTTACCTCCAAACCTTCAAAAACTAATAATTTTACACTTTTGTGTATGTTAATATATCCCACTTTAAATGATAAACTCACAGAAGGCAGAAATCATATGTTCTGCTTTCAAAATAACATAATCCTATCTGTGTATGTGTGTGTGTGTGTGTGTGTGTGTGTGTGTTACTGGAGATTGAACTCAGGGGCAATCTACCTCTGGGCTACAGAGCCCTCACTAAGTTGCTGAGGCTGGCTTTGAACCTGCGATCCTCCTGTCTCAGTCTCCCAAGAACTGGGATTCCAGGCATGCGCCATGGCGCTCGGCTAGGGGGAGTAGCGCTGTGTGGAGCTGAGGTGATATGTATCACTTAGTTCACCACCTGTACATTTTTGCGGTAAGGTTTTGATGTCCAATCCTTGTCACTTACCTTTTGGGCTCTAGCACATTTCTTTGAATAATCACTTGGTCGAACTTGAAAAAGCACAAGACCCATGTTCTTGTCTCTAGGAAAACAACGCACATAGGTTATACCATCACGGTAGACAGGACTGTATTTTAGTTTTTGTTTTCAAACACGGTCTCACTAGGTTGCTGAGCGGCTCACTACTTGCTGAGGCTGGCCTTGAACCTTGATCTTCCTGTCTCAGTCTCCCAAGTACTAGGATCAAAGGCCTGCACCACCACACCTATCTCAGATCTCTCTCTCTCTCTCTCTCTGTCTCTCTCTCCTTCCCTCCCTCCCTCCCTGTGTGGTACTGGGGATTGAACCTAGAGGCTTTCTACCTCCAAGCTACAACACTCAGCCCTATTTTATTTTTTCTTTTGAAACAGGGTCTCACTAAGTTGCTGAGGGTCTTGCTAAGTTGCTGTGGCTGGCCTCAAACCTGTGATCCTATCTCAGCCTCTAAAGTACTGCACCACCACGCCTGGCCCGTTTTCTTGTCTTAATAGCATTTACCAGTGTTTGGAACCATTTCATCTATTTGATTACTTGCTGCCTGTCTTCTCCCGCAGGAGGTCTGCTTCAGGACACCAGTGCGTGATCCTTCCTGTTTAACATATATATATTTTTTTGTGGCACTGCGGATTGAACCCAGGAGCATTCTACCTCTGAGCTACACCCCAGCCCTATTTCATTTTCATTTTGAAACAGGGTCTTGTTAGGTTGATGAGAGTCTCACTACTTGCTGAGGCTGTCCTCGAACCTGAGATCCTCCTGTCTCAGCCTCCCAAGCTTGCATCACCATGCCTGGCTTAATTTGTATTTTTAATACCTATAGCATGCTTAGCATAGAGCAGGTACTCAAACTCACTGTGAGTAGTAGCACACTAAAGAAAAACAGACTTTTTTCCCTAGGGGAAAGAAAAATGCTATTTTTCCAGAAAATATTGTCAGGCCAGAAAGATAATCATAAAATACCTTGATGCAGTGCTACGATTTGGATATAGTTCACTTATTTTTTCAGATTTAGAAATTATTTTACTAAAATTATAAAAAAAACTTGACTGGAATGATGTAATATAAAGAATTGTTTAAAAGCTTGGTAATGCCAGCACAGCGGTGAGAACCTGGAGGCTGAGGCAGGAGGATCACACTGTCAAGGCCAACTTGGGCAACTTGGACCCTGTCTCAAAATAAAAAATAAAAAAAGGGCTGGAGGCATAGCTCAGAACCCTCTGGGTTCATTCTCCAGTACCATAAATAAATAAATAAATAAATAAATAAATAAATTAAAAAGCATAATTTTTAGTATGATTCTCTCATACTAAAATATTCATATTCGATAATACCATATTCAATAATATGTTTTTTTTTTTTTTGGTGGTCCTGGGGATTGAACCCAGGGGCACTCTACCTCCAAGCTACACCCCCAGCTCCTTTTATTTTTTTTTATTATT
>PVJS01037850.1:0-19693 GCA_004027185.1 Glis glis
AGGGCCTCACTAAGTAGAGAGAGAGAGAGAGACAGGGAGAGAGAGAGAGAGAGAGAGACAGGGAGAGAGAGAACGAGCATGCGCTGAGGCTGGCCGCGAACCCAGATCCTCCGGTCTCCGCCTCCCAAAGTACTGGGATCACAAGCGTGCCCCACCACGCCCGGCCATATGGTTAGTTTTTAAAAGAACTGTAGTGCAGGCTTGGATGTTTTCTCAATCAATAAAATATTTTGACGTTGTTAATAGGGAAGAACACTTATGCGAGCATATTTGTATAACTGTACAGACACATTTATTATTTTACAACAAATTCTATGTAGAAATAATCTTGTTGAAGTTATGCTGGGAAATCACTTGTGACCTTAAGAGTAATCTTCTCTTGGTCACATGCAGATAGTCAATAACCTGATTTAAATCATGAGTTATTAACCTCAACTGAACCCAGGAGGAAGATCACATAAATACCTTGAAAAACTGTAGCGAATCAAAAGAAATGTTAAACTGAAATAAAAACAATCATGAGACAGCTCGATCATGAAAAATTGCTTGACTCCAAGAACTTTTAAAGGTTAGAGTTCTATTAGAGGGTTTTTTTTTAAAGAAAGCAATATGAGAGGAAAAACACAAGGAAGAAAAAAGATTAATACACTCACTGCCTCCTTTTTCTTCTGTTATGCTCACTTTTTTTCTAAGAGGTTACCATTTTTGCAGCTGGTCAGAAATTTCACATTCCTGATGTCTCAAAGGTTTTATATGACTAAGCTTTACCATGTTTTAACTTGAATAACATATTAAGCAGCTGTTGAAAATAAAAATGCATTATGAATATTTGGATGAAGACACCAATGAGAGTAAAGCAACTGCTCTTGGGATGTGAGTTAAGAATACCCATTTCCTATATTATTCAAATTTTCACAAATATTATAGAAACTAACCGTAGAGATTCTAAAACATAGGCTCCAGGTGCTTTTTAGTTGAGACAATTTCTTGGTACTTTTACAAGTACAGTTAAAAGTTCTATTTTTAATTAATTTAACATATGGTATGTTGGGGAGGTTAGGGGATTGGATTTATTATAAGGTGTCTCAGGATGCTATGCTTGCCAAACAGTTCCTCTTAAATGATTACAAGTGACTGAGTAGAACTACACTCTATAAGGTGAAAACAAAACAAAAGCTTATTGGGTTATCACTGAAAAAAAAAACTGAATTGGATGTTTATCGTTACTTTGAAATAATTTTTTAAATTCCATTAAGCAATAATGTATTTAATCTTGATGTATTTTAGGCTCTTCTGTTTCTTGACATATTGGCAACTGAGTATACTTAAAGCACATGCACATGATTGCTTACCCACTGTCAGATATAAAAACATAGGTAAATGATCCCTCTATGCTAATGAACCTTACTTTACATCAGTTTAAAATTTTTATATGCAATTTTTTTCCATCCTTGTCTGTTTCTCTTATCATGCCAAGTGAATAAATGAATATATGAAAGTTGATTTCTAGTAAAAAGAAATGTTCAAACCTGGCTGCCAGTCAATATATATAATATATATATGTTCATATATATATATCATAATAGATGTATATTCTTTCCAATTTCAGAGCAAAATATTTCAGAGTACTAATTTTGGTCATAACATTCTATATTTCTCAAAGACATGAAAGTCAAACTGACTTCCTTACTACTGCCAAAAAATCTATAGCACATTTCCGACATTTGAAATGCTACATTCACTTTTGGAATCAAAGACAACAGTGCCAGAATGATGAGACAGATAAGCATTCAAATGTGCCACGAGGCTTGAAAATCGCTGTGGTCAGAAAGCAGAGTGAAAGAATCAGGGAAAAGCTGACCTTTCCTCTCTCTCATGTTACAGGCCCATCGAAGTCCATAGGCTTATGGAAAAAAAATAGGCTTAATGGGCACTAAAATATTTTGAAATGGTATGCTGATTAGCATCGTGTCACCAATTAGCATTCAAGGCAAGATGTTTACCCACCAGTTTAGACAATGACAAGGATGAAATCTAGTAGTGAAGTCGTGCAAATGAAATCAGCTAAAAAGATGAAAATTGTTTCACTCTTTTTTAATTTTTTAAAATTCCCCTGATACTGGGGATTGAACCCAAGGGACTCTACCACTGAGCTACATCCCCACCTCTTTTTATTTATTTATTTTTATTTTGAGACAGGTTCCCCTAAATTGTCTAGGCTGGCTTTGAACTTGTGATCCTCCTGCTTCAGCCTTCTGACTAGCTGGGATTACAGACTAGCAGGGACTACAGGTGTGGGCCACCGGGCCCAGCAGTTTTACTCTGGTAGTCATAATAATAGAAGATTTAACATTAAATGTAAAGTTGATATCTATTTTGTACCTTTTTTTCTCCCTCTGTGAATTTGGTCTCTATGTGTATGATTTCTGAATAATTTTTATATATTGTATAAACAGCAAAGCTTTCAAATAGTCTTACAATAAATCTCTGAGGTATTTTATAATGATTTATTTCTTCAGGTTAGTTCAATAATATACATGTTTTGGGAGCTAGTGATATATAGCTCAGTGGTAGGGCGATTGCCTAGCATGAGTGAGGCCCTATGTTCAATACCTAGCATGGATGGCGGTGATGATGATGATGATGATGTTGATGATGATGATGATAACAATGCTTTCAGTGAACTATATTTTTATGCAAGTCCACAATCAGAATTCCTATTTTAAAGATTTACTTCAAAACATTGCTTCAAACCCAAACTGCTATGGTAGTTTTTGGAAATGTAATTGGATTTTGAAAATAATGCCTGTTTCTCTCTTCTCATGCACACACATCATGAAGATCCATTATTAAACATAATTTCTTTTGTAAAGCATGGCATTTTTCTAAATGATATAAAAACAGTAGATTTTACTTAACTCTTCTATTAAAAGAAATTCACCACAATCACTACTTCCAAATAGATTTCAAGGACTGAAATTAAATAGTATATACAATTAGTGATAAATTTTGACAGAATCACAGATAGCAAAGAACATAGACTGTTTGCAAAATAAATTCTAGTTTGGTCTGATATGATATCAAAAAAGTCCAATCACCACAATTAGATACAAAACTTGACTAGGAGTTTCCTAGCAACTATAGTAAAAATGACAATGTTAAGTTACATAGTTTCTAATTTCTAAAGGAAGAAATCTAATTTATTTGTCCAGATAAAATTTTCCTAAAAATATACTCAGGAAAGAATACTTTGTATGAGCTCTGTGTTTATAAGATAATGAATGAAATCTTCAACTATGATCTGATAACTTGTATGATTGTCTCACTTGTCTCACTATTTGAATAAATTCCAACATTAGCACATGTTTGTGCTAATGGAGTATGGTGTTACTACTTAAGAGATTTATTATAATTAATGTTTATGTACTATATCCCCAACTAGGTGGAAAATTATTCTTGGATTTGTGCCCCTTATACTATGTATTAAATCAAAGATTATTTACCCTCTTCCATTTAGATCTTGAACTAAATATTCTGAATGGCAGTTTAGCTGGGAATAGAAATCTAGGTTGGTAGTTTCTTTTTGTACTTCAAAAACATTTTGGAAAAATCTGTTTTCTGTTAATGTTTATGAGAAGACTTCTGTATGAGAGGGGTTTTTTCCTTTGTAGATACTGTCCTTTCAGATTACTTTAAATTTTTTTGTATCCTTAATGTTATATGTTTTCTTACCAAAATTTTTGTTTTGTTTCTATTCAACCATTAGTTCTTAAAAATTGTTAACCATTATTTCTCTGAATACTGCTTCCCTTCTATTCCATTCAATCTTTTTGGTATTTATGTTGAATATTATGTAATATCATTTTATTCTCCATGTCTCTTATTTGTTTTCATTTTTTCAATCGCTTTATTTCTCTGTGCTCTATTCTTATTGAATTCCTTAATTCTTTTTTTTTTCTTTTGCGGTACCGGGGATTGAAACCAGGGGCATTTTACCTCCAAGCTACATCCCCAGCTCTACTTTTCTATTTTTTATTTTGTGACAGGATCTCACTAAGTTACAGAGGGCCTCACTAAGTAGCTGAGGCTGGCCACGAACCCGGATCCTCCAGTCTCAGCCTCCCAAGCACTGGGATTACAAGCGTACGCCACCACGCCTGGCTTGAATTCCTTAATTCTACTCTTTCAGGTTACTAATTTTTTCCAACTATGTTGAGTCTAGAACTTATCTATTAATGTTTTTAACTTCAAGGACTATTTATATATATAATTTTTTTTTTTGTGGAACTGGGGATGGAACCCAGGGGCATTCTACCTCTGAGCTACATGCCTAGTCCTAGATTTTTATTCTTTATTTTGAAACAGGATCTCACTAAGTTGTGGAGGGCCAAAGTAGCTGAGGCTGGCCATGAACCTGTGATCCTCCTGTCTCAGTCTCCCAAGTGCTGGGATTATAAGAGTGCACCACCACACCCGGCTAAGGACAATATTTTTTTAAAAAAATTCCCCCAGTACTGGGAATTGAACCCGGGGGCACTATACTACTAAGCTACATTCTTCAGCCCTTTTATTTTTTAAGACAAGGTTACACTAAGTTGTCCAGGCTGGCCACCTTGAATTTGTGATCTTTCTGCCTTAGCCTCCCAAGAAGTTGGAATTATAAACATTCACCAGCACACCAGGCAATTTTCCAAAATTTTAATGATACTGTCTCATGTAGTCTCTTCTTGCTTCATTTCTATCTTGTTTTTATAATTTCTGATTCCCTTATGGATATTATTGCTTCTCTTATCACTCTGAAGCTATTCAGCATACTTATTTAGGGCTAATTATTTTCATTTCATATGCAGTAAACTCATCTCCCTAACATTGATTTCAGTGGCTTTCCTAGCATTCATTTTATTTATACATTTTAGGATTTTGATTTGCATACTCATTTTAATAGTATTCTATATATTCTCTGTCTCTGCCTTTCTTTCTTCACTCACCTCTCTTTGCATGCTGGTATTTTGGGTGCATTCATTCAGCCATCTGTACTCTCATTCCAGAACCAGACTTTGTATTGACACCTTGGAGCTCTTGTCCTGTCATGAAACTGGAAAGATTACACATCCAGTCTCCAAGCCAGAGAGTATCTGAGCTCTAGTCTTGGCTCCACCCAGCACCCCCATATACTCAGATTTCTATGGAAAAATTACAGGGTTCTTTTTGTTGTTGTTGTTGTTTAGCTCCTTTTCACTATTTTTTAGCTCCAGCCCAGTTTCTGGTTTTAAACACTGAGCTGCCTCTGGTCCAGGTCTCAGGTGGAGCCCATTCAGCTCTGATAGTCCTGTAGGAGTCAAGCCCTGCCTGCCACTATCTCCCTACCCAGACTCCAGTAGGCCCTGGCTTCAGCTTCTCTTACTAGTATATTTCCTCTCCTTTCTTTCTCTCTCTCTTTCTTTCTTTTTTTTTTTCTTTCGCGGTACTGGGGATTGAACCCAGGGCTTTTCTACCTCCGAGATACACCCCAGCCCTATTTTTTATTCTTTATTTTGAAACAGGGCCTCACTAAATTGCAGAGGGCCTCACTAAGTAGCTGAGGCTGGCCACGAACTTGTGATCCTCCTGTCTCAGCCTCCCATGTACTGGGATTACAGGCGTGTGCCACCATGCCTGTTTCTTTCTTTTTTCTTAATTTCTTTCTTTTTCTTTTTTTTTTTTCTTTCATACTAGGGATTGAACCCAAGGGCATTTTACCTCTGCGCTACAGCCCCATTCCTTTTTATTTATTATTTTGGTCTCTGTAAATTGCTGAGAGTCTTGCTAAATTGTTGAGGCTGGCCTTGAACCTGCAATCCTCCTGTCTCAGCTTCCCAAGTACTAGAATTATAGGTGTGTGCCATTGTGCCTGGCTTCCTGGTATATTTTTATTATTTTTCTCAACCATGGACATATTTTTCTTGTTTTTGATTATGGATATATCTTTTTAAATTTTCCCTTTCTTATATTTTATCTACCAATGTTTGATGTTTAGAATCAAGAAAGCAGAAAAGGGTGCATGGGTGTGGGAAGGATGGTGCTGGAAGGGTAAACTTTGTAATTCCACTTTCACAGGAAGTCCTCATTGTCTTTCTAAGAACAATGTCAACCTACTAACACGCTTACCAGGGGAAATGTCTCCTTCTGGAGTCTGAATTCAGGAGAGTGACAGCTGTGTGCCCCTCCCCTTCTTTGTTAGCTAAACCAAAGATCCCAGAGCACCTGCATTAGAATCATCTGAAACACTTATTTAAAATGCACATGCTGGGCTCCCTCTCCTGACTTACCCATAGGTGAATCTCCAAGGGTGGGGGCCCAGGATTTTGCAAATTTAACTGTACTTTAGCTCTTCCCTTTGCAAACTGAAGTTTTGAGAATCAGTGCCTATCCAGCATGTCCTAGTTGTAAAGATCCTGTTTCTGAGAATCTCTCACTTATGCTCACATATGCTCCAGGAAGGGGTAGTGAGAGCATTTAACACAACAATTGGCTAGACTTTCACCTTTAAAGGGAAAGTAAACACTTTTGAATCAAAAGCCTCCACATAGTATCTGAAAAGCAAAAACATATGCTAAAATGGTTATCTTCTTAGTTACTATCAAAAAATTACTTTCTGTGTAATCGCTGTGGTGCCTACCTGGTGACTGACAAGCCATCACTGGGCTCAAGAGTGAAGAAAGCTGTAAGGGACAGGCTTTAGATAAAGGCCCTTGACCACTGGAGCAGGGCTTAGGGATAAGTCCATGGATCAAGCCACTAGAGTTGATGGGAACACACAGCAGGTTAATGCCCTGCTCTAACTCTCCCCTTTACACCAGGCTTTGAGCACAGGGAAGCAATGACAAGGGATGCAATGTGAGTCAAATAAAAAAATGAAAGGATGACGCAGACTTGTCTCCTGCACATTAACATACAAGCAGAATGCAGTTTAAGGAAACAAAGACCAAAATAAAAAAAAATCAAAATATGCTCTAGCTCAAATAGAGTGAGAATTTTTTTCATCTCTCCAACTAGTCATGCAATATGGCATATAAAAAAATAAATGTGAAGCGTCTGCCCAAATATTTCCATAACCTGGGGAAAGCTTTTATTTTGGCTATTTTTGTCCACGTACTTTTCATTCATTGTCCTCATTTTTAAGGCAATCTCTCATCTTTGTCCTTGCTCTGCTGTTAGCCCCTCGTTTCTTCTTAATTTTCATGTGGCACTGATGTTAATAGAGCTTCTACGCAGAAAGTGAGCACCATTAATTATAGCAATATGTTGTAACTGGAAAGCCACAAAATTATTTTACATGAGGAAAATGCCTTTTTAAGAAAAATCTGGGTGGCAACATGCCAGCTGAGAGCTACTCATTAGCAAGGCCCAGCAAAGGGAAATACTGCATGCCTCTAAGACAGAGAAAAAGCGGACTCCAGCTTCTCAAGGTTCTGCTGCCCTTCTCCACATCTGCCTGACAGCATCCGGGTATGTGTGCAGTCAAGACCACATACTCCACCAGGTGAAAAGCCTCTCCAAGCATGCTACATCATTTTTAGAACAAGAAAATCAAAGTCTTGCCTGAGTAGTTATTATACAGTTGACCTTGTCATCTCCATTATTAGTATCACTATTATTATTATTATTATTATTAACATGATTATTAGTGGTGGTGGTACTGGGAATTGAACCCAGGGGCCTTCTACATCTGAGCTACACCCACAGCCTTATTTTATTTTTTTTATTTTGAAATAGAATCATACTAAGTTTCTGAGGGTCTCACTAAGTTGCCGAGGCTGGCCTCCAACCTGTGATCTTTCTGTTTCAGCCTCCCAAATTCTGGGATTATAGGTGTGTACACCAAACCCGGCTGTTATCTCCACTATTGACATCTGCCTAGCATCCATGGCTTTTAGACATTGTAGGGACTTAAAATTGGGCATTTGAGCACTTAACAGCAATATGGTAATCATAGATGTTTTTGAGAACATGGCAATAACTAAAGAAAATGCCTATTATATGTTTTTGTCCTCAGGATGGATTTAAATATATTAGACAAGTTGGGCATGGTGGCACATACTTGTAACCCAGAGAACTTGGGGGGCTGAGACAGAAGGATCTCAGGTTGGAGACTAGCCTCAGCAATGCAGCAAGACCATTGGCAACTTAGTAAGACCCTGTTTCAAAATAAAAAGGGCTGGGGGCATAGCTTGGTGGTAGAATGCCCCTGGATTCAATGCCAAGTACAAATAAAAAAATAAAGCCTTCCTCTCGCCAATATCTATCTGACAAGTCAGCCATGTAGGGAGATGGCTGGGGCAGTGTCCTCCTCATCCAGTTCAGAAAACTAAAGTGACTCTGAAGAGCCAATACCACGGCATACAGGGAAGGGGTACAGTCAATTGTGCTATGAAATATCTAGCCCCGACCTGGATCTGCGCCCAACAGGGAAAAATACCGCAGCCAAAGCTCCTGGGGCTATTACAGTTAAAACGAGACCAGGAGGCCTCTGTTTTGGCTGCTGGGATAAAAGGAAATATGCTCCTAGTAACTCAGCCTGGAATAGGAGCTGCATTTTCTCATAGAAATTATGTTATAACAGAAGAATTGCATTTTTCATTTTCCTCGGACCCTGTACGCCCCCTCCCTGAGAGATGACCACAAAGGGATGCCAGGCGCTCCATCCAATGAAAGACAGCTTGTGGCCAAGAGGCAAGACCGAAAATGTCCTGATGGGCCAGTTTTGCATGGCCCTTACGTGGACAGAAAGAGTCTCTAGAAAAGTCCCTTGAATGCTGAAAATGGATGTTGCTAGGAGCTGCAGCTATTTGCCCGGGCTCTTTACTTTTTCTTCCTCCCATTGGACGTGTTTACCTCATTCGTCAGAGTGCCACGGTACAGATGAAGCAATTTTCAGCTATCGGAAACCTCTGCTTGCCCTGTTTATCTGAACCCTTGACTGCTCTTGGTTATCTGGAACTGGCCTCTTTGCTGCTTCAAGGCCTCAGTACAAGCCTGAGATTTTGCTTCTTTAAATAACACCCAGGCTGACATACTTAACAGTAAGGAGGCTGTGAAAAGGCACAGAGGTCTTCTCTTGTGATACTTCTTTTTTTGACTTCTGCATGCGAATAACACTGGCCAGGGGACCTGGGTCCTTGAGGAAGAATTTCTTGAATGAATGGATGAGTTGTACTTCACACTGATCCCACCACACTTTAATGAGAAAGAGTGTACTATAAAGGATGACTCTTTATGTTGAACTCTTCAATCAGCCAAGGTAAATTTGATTTTTTTAAAAGCCAAGGTGTTATGGGATGTTAACCAACTATCGCCAGCAGCCATATCTCTAATTCCTTGCCACCCCACTATCACAGTATTCTCCTGTCAAGAATTCCTTTGTCTGTTCCTCTTCAAGGATGGGGCTCTTTTAGTTCACAGAAGATAAGTGTTTACAGTGGACCTTAAGTTTTCTTCAGGGAAACACAGCTTTTCTAGCCCACAGGCTTTCAAAGTCTTACCCCAAACTACCCAGAATATGGTATGTATTTCTGTCTGCATTTTATTTATGCTGTACTGTCACAGAAAGAAGTGTCTAACTAAGGAATTTGAAAGGACCTTTGGGAGGAATGGTTGATAAATTGGTATCCTTTTTGTGGAATCTGGAAGAATTTGAAGTTTAAATACAACTAAGTTAATATTTATCTCCTTTCTTACAATGATTTACTAACCACTGGACCTAAGAAGAAAAACTCCATGGTCAATATATGTATCTCCTCCTGCACACTGGGGTGTTTGTTTTTTCCCATGCTAAGTTTGTGATAATATTTCTAGATAGTTCCTACTAAGATACAGAGTCAGGATTAAAGATGAGGCAATATCTGAAGAAAGAAATCACAGCTACATTTGATCTTAGAAGGCCAGGTTTATAAAAACAAGCAGAAGTTTGCTTCAACAGACACTTGAGAAAATACCTAAGTTATTATATGTACAATTACATGCATATCAATTATGGAAGGTATTCTCAGTATATTGGTATCGCCACTCTAGTCCTTAATATATGTTTTGGCAATAATAGAAGGAAGATTTGGGAAGGAAGGATGAATTTCTTAAGACAGCATAAGGCAGCAAAGGTATTATAGAAAATGAGGTCATTTGCTAATGATTTATTGGGATGTCTTTTTTAAATGATGCAATATATTTTGAACAAATGTCAATTTCATTATTGCAACTTTTAAAATTCAGAGTCATTCTTTATAGTTTTAATGTGTTCAGTCCCCAAGTCTTTCTTCTTACTGAAGGTCAGTATGTAACAATATCATTCATTCACTCAACAAATGCTTAAGGTCCCAGGCCCCAACACCAATGTCATTTAGGTTACAATGTTATGAAAAGTAACAAACAACGTGACATTTTCTTTCTTGTTAGAATGACATTATTTAAAAGATCTGAACTACTTACTACTAGCTTTTTCTTTATAGAGGTTTCAAGGGTCACACTTCCCTATAATATGTTATTTTGACATATTTTGATAAATTTAGTTGCTGTGAAATGAAGCAGCCGACCCTGAGAATCGCTATTCATCTTTAAATGGATATATCTTGGTTGTATTAAAATTCAACTCCAAAGGGTAAGATCCAACCAAGAAGTAAAAAATTAGTTTTCTAAAATGTTAATCAAAAGTTTATTTATTCCTACTCATATTACTGAATTTATGTGACAAGATTCATTTATATGTGTGAACTTGTGCATTAGAGTTTTGGATTGAGACATCCACAGAATAATATAAATTGAGTAAAACGTCCACAGGCTACACAACCAAGATTAACCCTCTTATTCTGTAGTCACACTGTGGATGGAAAGTCCCCAGATCCTTCTAATTCGACTCAGTACAAATGGAATAAAAGCAAACCATATTCTGGAGGGAAAGGCTATTATTCTTTAGTTTCCTACCTTACATCAAAGTTTGCTTCATTGCCTGCTTTAGTCTAAAAATTTAAAGATGGTAAATCTGCTTGTCACGAACATGTCAAGACTATAATGTCTGAAACTGTAATTAATCAAACATCATTTCAGTCTATTTTTGCTAGTGAAATAGAAGCAAAAATTAAAACATGCTTTTGCAAATTTACTTTTTAACATTAAAATGCTATCTTTGACATTTCTATCTTCATAGATTCTTTTTTTAATAATATTTGGGATTGAACCCAGGGCTTCGCATAGCAACGCAACGGCTTTACCGCTGAGCTACATCCCCAGCTCTGTCCAGTCTCTTGAGGAAATTACAATGAGTCTGATGTTGAGAAAACAACAACAACAAAACGTTCAAAGCATCACATTATGTTAAGAATAAGAATGATCCTTATTAGCCATTTGCAAAGTTTTACTGGTGGAGAAACTTAGGAAGGATAATCATGACCCAAGGTAGCTTCAGATACTATCAATATATGAATGCTTTTATATTCTGGTCTTCCTTTCTATCTAGAAGGACAGAAATATGTTTGCAATTGATTATCCATTGGGTAACCCACAGGCAACTTAGAAACAACACATCCAAAATTATTTCAGAGATTAAAATAACCAGGTGGCTTATACAAATTAGTGAATTCTTGTGTTAGAAATTGTGGGGAACACAGTTGGTTTCCAATACATTGCTATTCAGATCCACAAAAGAGGTATTCTCTGAATCTGCCACCAGTCAATTTACTATTGCTGAAACTGAATTTAGCTCCTGCAGAATGTTCTGTCATGTACAAAGATCTGTAGCTGATTATGCACTTTACAGATAGCTATATATGAAAGCAGCAAATACACTTGAAAAAGTCAGAGAATCATCAGTTCACTGAATGTTATGAGGGAGGAAGACACCTTTTCTAGGGTCACAGACCCAGAGAAAGACAGGACTATAAATAGCTACTGGACAAGCCTAAAGCCAGCTCCTCTTCTCTAGGCAGCCAGCTCTCTCACCTGAGTCGTCTATTTTGTTCCTAATGTGTTAAGTCATAGACCTATTTCTTTTTTCATCTTCAATATTTACAATCAGATTTTTAGGATGGGGACCATGTCTACTATCTCTTTGCCATCTCCTTTAGTGTCCAGCATAATTCCATGTGTTGAACATGAATTTGACCTGTTCCTCTTTCCTTCCTTCCTTCCTTCCTTCCTTCCTTCCTTCCTTCCTTCCTTCCTTCTTTCTCTCTGTTTCCTTTTTTGTTTTTTGATTTTTTGGTGCTGGGCATGGAACCCGGGGCTAGGCAAGTGCTCTACCACCCAGTCACAGCACAAGCTCTCAATCTGTCCTGTCAAATGCACAGTTTTAGACACACTCTGATCTGTAGACAAAGAGGAAGAGGCTGAGAGGGAAGGTGGAGTCGGCATTTGAGTTGGGTTCCTCTCTCCCCAGTTATGCAACACCTACTTCCTATTGAGTACAATAGGAAGCAATCAGGAGAAGTGACAGGAGCGTAGGAGGGAATGTTCCAGAAAGGAGGCTGGGAGCTGGTTTTACCTTATGGAAGAAGAGGTGAAAGTTACAGGTAGTGGATGCAGCCCTTTGATTGGAAGCAGTAACTATGCCTAGTACGTTTCCCAGGTTCTGGGTGCTGGGTTTGGTTTCTCAAACACGTACCCATGAGCCAGGTTGGAAGTTAGTGACCTCTCACAGTAAAGTTCCTGAGCAGCCTTGTTCAGCTGCCTTCCTGACGCTCTCTACTCCATTTATGAAGGAATCTGCCTTCCATGGGAAGCATCAGCACTGTGCCTGCTGCTGCTAAAGAGCCTTCAAGAAGACTCGATGATCACCCACCCCCACCTCGGCCTGTCCTCAGCTCCCACACCCGCTTAGATTTCTCAGGCTCCTTTGATGGGGAACTGTATATTCTAATCAATGGGAAGCCCACATTGATAGGGTTCCCTAAGCATCATCCTATTTAAATATAATAGAAAAGCTGGGCATGATGGCACAGGCCTGTAATCCCAGTACTTGGGAGGCTGAGACAGGAGGATTGCAGGTTTGAGGACAGCCTCAGCAAGCAGTGAGACTCTCATCAACCTAGTGAGAACTTGTTTCCAAATTAAAAATTAAAAATAGGGCTGAGGGTATAGCTCAGAGGTAGGATGCCCTTGGGTTCAGCCCCTAGTTCCCCCAAAAAAATACAATAGAAGAGGATGCATTAATTAATAAGTGCACTTATTATTTTCACCCTGCAGTGTGGGAGCCTCTTGAACTCAGAATTCAGATTTTGAGGCATGTGCTTCACATTAGCACAGGCTTGACATTTTTAATCAGTCTGGCTGCACTGCCTTGCACACAACGTGTCAACATGAGAAAGTGGAAACCCTGTCTTTCCAGCTTCCAGTTCTCAGCGCTCTGATTAGGCAGACACTGTCAACTTCATTTGTACATGATCCATAAAAAGAGTTACATCGTGATATTCTCTTCAAACTCTGGCAAGCTTTATTGATGGCTTAGATGTCTGAGTTAGTTTGGCTTCTATTAAAAACTCCAAATTTGTTTTTTAAAGTGATGAATTACTTCCCTTTGGAGGTGTAGTTTTTCATATTCCAAAATAATATTTCTGACCTTGGGGAAGATTTAGATTGAATACTCTCTGTTAACCATTCATAGATTTTTTACATTTAGGTTACACACTGAAAAACTGTTAAGAACTTTATATTTAATAGTCCTCACGACACTTTACTGTACTGGATAAAGTAAGGATTGTGATTCTTTTCCTTTTATAGAAAGAAAAGAGTTACAGAATGCCAGGAACCATTTTTTACCAGGCTATATAGATGGTGACTGAAAAAACAAAATAGCAAATTCTGAAGCACAATGATAATAAACCCAAATTCTTATTGGTGATAAAGGAAATGATCTTTGGGGTAGAGGGGGTGCCCCAGTGGTAGAGCGAGTCCAAGGCCTTAGGTTCAATCCCTAGCACCAAAATAAAAAAAGAAGAGAAAGGAAGAAAGAACAGAAAAAGCAATCGTGTGTATGTGTGTGTGTTTTACTGGGGATTGAACTCAGGGGCATTCTACCTCCAAGCTGCACCCCCAGCTCCATTGTATTTTTTATTTGGAAACAAAGTCTTGCTAAGTTGCCGAGGCTAGCTTCGAACCTGTGATCCTCCTGTCTCAGCCTCCCAAGTGCTGGGATTACAGGTGTGCACCACCACACCAGGCTAGAAAGTAATCTTCATATCAAAAACCCTGCTCTTTAATTATATTCCATTTTTCAAAGGCATCCCATTGCCCCAAAGGAGCAAGAAGGTGCCTATCTTAGCACAGACCCACCACCACTTCTAAAAAAGCAGATGAAAGCTAATTTTCTTCTCAGAAGAATAGATAATACTTAAATGCAATTTAGTATGTGTTGCAACTCCATTTCTCTCTCCTAATCATCAAATAGTATGTCCCCAACTGCCTAAAGTTCTTCAAGACATATTCTGGGATAGATAGTATTCTTGCATTTGTACTTACAGTCAAGATACAGTGCATCAAGCCTGGGGCAAGTTACAAGGTATAGCAGTCAGAGGTCTTCCAAAACAGATGCACAATCTTTTATTTATTACAAACCTTTTTATTGTTACAGCTGTACCATCATTATATTTCAAAATAATTCCTTATGCTCTGTTTGTTTGAACTATGAAAGCACAGTCATTGTGCCTTTGTAAAAATGTCTTAGTAGAGAAATCTTATTCTTAACCGATCAAGCCTAGGACTTAAAGCACATTTCGCTTGACTGAGCTACCATCTTTTCCAAACAGTGTCTGAATGATAGGAATATTGAATAGCACAGCTCCAGAAATGTTAGGGATAATATGTGTGTCATATCTTTAGAACGAAATATATTTATGTGACCAAAGCAAGAATCTGAAACTCCACAAATAATTTGGAAATAATTGAATTGCGGTGAAACATAACTGAGACAAATCAGCTTTGGGATAAAGATACATTTCCATCATGGCTATATGTTTTCTTTTATTCTCAAATCAAATTCGCCAGAGAAGCAACAACAACAAAAATCCTTTCGTTAAAGAAAAAGTGATATTTTGAACAAATTTCTGATTTGAGGGCTTTGTTGTCTTTGAAATTATATTCAAACCTCATATAGCTTTAGAAAAATCTGAGTTGTCCCCTGAAACACTCATTTGATCCACTGAAATTTGTTAATATAATTTTTTATCCCACCTCTTTGTTCATATTATAATTGTGGGAAAAGAAAATCCTAGGCAAGCGCAGCAAACAAGAAAGTTTACCCACATAGAAATTCCAATGAAAACCAAACCAGCTCCCTTGCCCTCCCAAGAAAGAGGTGAAGCATATTAAATTTTCTTTTAAGCTCACTGGAAATTTTTCATTATGTCTGCTTTGATTTATTTTGGGCCATGGATGTGCACATGTTTATTTTTATGGCTGGTTATGTCTACGGTGGCCCAGAAAATGGACTACTGTCCTAAGGTTGGTGCAAATACAGTGCTTTGAAGAACGGCGATGACCTTGTTCTTACTGTAATAGCAGCAGTTAGTATACAGGATTCCAAGACATGTGGAATGATGGTATAAAAGTCACTGAGCAAATATACATTTTCCCAAACTTGGTATTTTGCCCATTAAGTTAGAAATAATTAAAGGTCTTTTCCCTATCATTTTGAAGGAAATATTCAAGAATAGCAATGGGAAGGACCTGTGCACTTTGGTATTCCAATAAGGGGAGCGATGTGACCATCTACTGAGTTAGGGTTAGAGACTTCAGCATCCCCTGAGCATGTGCTGTTCTCTGATTGCCTTTCCTGTTTCTTTGGGAATGCCGACAAGTGATTGAGAACCAGTTTATCACGTGGTCACTTGGTTCTGGCATCTCCTCCATTTCTGACCTCTGACCACTTGTTTTTGTTAAACAGTATCTGTAAATTCTGTTTAGCACAGATAAGAAAGTGTAAAGTGGTTGGTAAATAGATAAAGTGGTCTCAGAGTGGAAATGGCAATAACGGGCCACATCATCCCCTAACAGTGCACTTTCTTACCATTCCTTACGAAGTTTTAATCTGTATGCAGAACTAAATGGTTAACAGAATAAAGAACACTAGTGCAAGTGTTCAATGAATATCTTTAACATTTTTATCCCAAAATATTAGAGAAACCAACTCTAGTATGCTCCACCATTAAAGGAAATCTTTAGGACTGGGAAAATTTATAACAGATAAATGCGAGAAAAAATCACATTATGAAATAATAAAATACGTGACTCAGTGTCTCACTTAATATTCTTGCTCATCTGTGGTGCTGAAAAAAAATCTGAACACCATTTTGATAAAACAGATGTTGAATGGTCTCAGTGGAAAATGATTGAAGGCTTGCACTATGTAATTATTATAAAATACCACACATCTGGTACAGAGTTTGGCCTTATATCAAAAGTCATTTAGGACAAAATAAGTAAGGAGAACTTCTGGCCTCAAAAAATTCTTAGCTTGTATTTTACAAAATGGTTTCAACTTTCCTCTAAGTTCTCTCTTTACTAAGTATAATTTACTCCATGAAGAAACAGTAAGGTTCTCCAAGCCACCAAACAAACAATTGGGACATTAAAAACTGGACAACCACAATCTGTTCTATCCCAGAAAATACAGCAATGTAAAATTGTGCAAAGCAATCTGTTTCCATGGGAAAAATAATGAGGGAATGTGGAAAATTTACAAATGACCTTTTCATTCATGAAAAGCTACGGCCTCAGAGGAACTGTGGGATAACTTGCATATGAGTTTATCACTAATCCATCATCGGGAAAAAAACTCCGAGCTGAGAGAAGACCCTGCTAATGTATTCTGAGTCCACTGGAGCAAGAGCAGGAATATTCTGGCTATAATATTTCTCTCCATCACTACAGCCATCTGCCCGTCATGGGTCATAGCCACTACACTACATAGCATCAGCAGAGGGTCGCTCCGCATTTCTATCTATTTATCAAGTCAAATCTTGAAGCTGGTAATGCCTGGCTTTCTTTCTACCCAAGAGTGTAATGTGATTCCTATATTAACCTGATAAATAAAAATAACAGGATATTACTACATAAGCCCTTCTAAGCAAACATCTCTCAGAGGAAGCAGTGATTTTATATTGGGGAAAAAGACTTTCAGTAACGAAGTAACATTAGTGAGAATGAATAAGAAAACTCCCAGAGCTCCCTTAATTAGAAAAACAGAGCTAAAAAAATGTTTGCATTGTGGATTTTTTTAAAGATTCATTTGAAAAATACATGATTTTGCTATTTATTATACTTTGTTAGACTGCTAAATTGTTACAAGTTTATCCGTCTTCTGAATTTTATTTTTTTCATCCACAAAGATGTTATATCTTAAAAATAACTTTAATGTTATATGTAATATGCTAGCTTTACAATATCAACAGTACTTGGAAATAAATGAAATGAGTCTTATTTAGCCAACATACAGTGTTTTATCGATATACAAACAGAAAAATGTCATGTAATGAGATGATTAAGAAAAACATGAGCTTTGTGTCTTAAAGGTTATCCATTTTAGGTTACAGTAATTGATCCCAGTCACTTCAAATGTTTAAAACATTCCAAACCCTCAGCCAAATGTTGAAGAAATAACTCTGCCAGGATTTCAGTAGAGAGAATTTTAGAAGCCTGTTCAAATCCAAAGAAAAGGAAAAATATATATTATTGCTGAAAGTTGTACGTGTGTTCTGCTTTCCAATGAAAACCATAGCCAAATAAGCTTTCATTAAATTGGAACAAGATGACAAATACCGAAGCTGAAAATGCATATAGTAAATTGAAACGTTAAACATTACATAAGGTCTCTAATGTATAACAAAAAAAAATCGAGACAGAAAATAAAAGAAAATATTTTCAATATCTTAACAGCTGTCTCCTCTTTCCCCCAAGACACACAAGTAAAATAGGTAATGGTCTCTGAAACTAAACTTTGATTTTTAAAACAGCAAAGATGTGCTGGTTAATTCATAAATTTCACTACCAAGATGCTACAAATCTCGGGATATTTACAGTAGTTGCAAGCGCAGCCTATCTGGAGAGCCTTTTACTGGAGTCAGGTGAGATGAGAGACTGCCAGGGACTCACTTGCCATAAACTCCACTGTCACAACAATAACATGTTGTATATACAACTGCAAACTGGCAGGCAAGAAATGATCTTATTGCACAGCAGTGTGGGGTACATTTTCCATCTTCTAGGAAGGTTATAACAAAAACAGAACAAGTAGTACATTGTACAGCTCAAATGGACCATGTCATAATACAGAGATTATAGGGGGGAACTTATTTTGTCTTAGTCTACAGGAGAAAGCAGAATCTAAACAGGGTCTCCTGACCAGGTAGTGGAAATATCACTTATCACTGATGCAAAGAATACTTAGAACTGATTTTCACATGCAAAAATGTGTGCTTACGCACCAAGTGTTGTATGCATGTATATTCCTATCATGCTATACCTCAGTATGATGTATAATTACAATGCACCAATAAAGGTATACATTTAAAAAATATTTGTGCTTATAAACAAATTGTATCAGTTATGGAGCACACTGCTGACTGCTATTGCATATTCTGATTCAATGGGAATCAATGTTGCCAGTCCCCCCACCCCAGTTGTTTTCACTGTAAGGAAACAGTTAACATGTTTAGAATTCAATTATAAGGTTCTCTCTATGAAGACAGAAAATCTTGGATATTTCAATGATGAAAAAAAGTACTATGTAAAAGAACTAAACAGTTTTTAGTTTTTAAAAAAATGTAAAGCAACTGTCAACTAAAACAGTGTCCACACACTTTCCTATCCAGAATATTTTACCAAAAAATATTTACCCTTATAACTCATACTTTTAAAATAACTCATACTTTTAACCGAGGTGGGAAATTAGGCATTTGTGATCTACTAACTTCTTTAGGTATCACTTAGCATTACAGGTTGTATGCAATGATTTATAAGCTTATAAGTCAATGCATCTTAAGGCTGGAGTGCTCTTCCTAAAGCGCACAGGGTAGCTCACTAGCCTGATAGGGCCTGTACTTATGCATCACAAGACAAAGTACAGGACTGTGCATAGGACAAACACAAGTAGGCAGTCAATAAATACTTGCTGAATTATGCTGAGTAACTTGAACTGAACTGAGCTGAACTGAATTGAATGAAACTCCACTGGTGAGTTGGCCATTATCCTTTCCAATGACAGGTCAAGTTTTCTGACTTACTCTGTAGAAGTTCAAGATGACCTTACCAAATGCTTTTTGATGCCAATATAAAGACTTCTTTTTGCCCCAAAGAAAGAAACCTAGCTTTTGCCACTGCTCTGGCCACTACAGTATCTGGTAAGCCAACTAGCTTTTAGCTAAATAAAAACCGAAAATGTAATATTTTACCGTTCCTCCAATTTTCCATCCTTTGATAGCCTCATTTATTTTATTATTATTTTTTTAGCGCGGAGGGTTTGTGATTTTATTTTTTTAACGTGCTTTTATTGGTGCATTGGAGTCTTACATTGCAATGAATATCTATTGATGCTAACATATATGCACACAGCTCTTAGCGCCCCCCCGCCTCCCCCCACCCGTATGAAGTATCAAGAATGATGTTGGTATATTTTCACATGTACATATTATTTATGATAGTAATTCCATTAATTCCCTTCTTTCTTGCCCTCCCC
>PVJS01037851.1:0-19691 GCA_004027185.1 Glis glis
CGGAGGGACTCACTAAGGAGAGAGAGAGAGAGAGAGAGAGAGAGAGAGAGAGAGAGAGAGAGAGAGAGAGATACAGGGAGAGAGAGAGAGAGAGCTGAGGCTGGCCGCGAACCCGGATCCTCCGGTCTCCGCCTCCCAAAGTACTGGGATTACAAGCCTGCGCCACCACGCCCGGCTCTCACTATGTTTCTGAGAGCCTCACTAAGTTGCTGAGGCTGTCATCAAACCTGCGGTGGTCCCATCTTAGCCTCTCAAGTAATGTGATTACAGGCATGCTCCACCACACTCAGACAGGCATGCACCACCATACTCCAGTCTTTTAAGTGACCTTAATATGCTTTTAACTACTCTGAAAGCAAGAATTTTTGCTGTATTATTTCTCTCTTTCACAGAATTCTTTTCAAGGATGAGAAAAATGAGTCACTTACCCACCAAGAAAATGTGTAGTATGCGTATTTATTCATAGATGTTTGAGGAGTTTCTTCTGTACTTTCTCCCATAATTAGCAGGGTGCCAGGGAGCGTGGTGTTCAAGGGCAGACCTAATCCCCTGCAACCCATCTGACTATCCATCTGTCACTGTGGCTATTACACATACCCATATTCTATGTGTACGCACACATTTCTGCTATTATTCTCCTTGCTGGAGACACAGGTAGCCCTCTTTGACCAAGCACCCAGGTCCACTGTGCCTTGTGGCACAGACAGACACACCTATACACCAATGGAGAGGCCATGTCCAAATCATTACCAGGTATACTATACCGAAAAAACCTCTGCCTCATAGGACTCAACTTCAGACCTGGGGTGACAGCAACCACGGGGCATTCAGAAGGTTGAAGGTGAACACTGCTCGTGACCAAGTTACAGTCCTTAGCCAGATTTCTTCTGCTGCAAGACTCTGGGGAACTTTTTGTCCAAATGCTTACAACTAGTGATGCAAGCATTCCATTGATATGTTCTCAGCATCGATAAGAATCTCATGCAAATGGCAGTCTTTCTTCCTTTTGTCCAGTGTTCCAAGACCTGTGGACGGGGAGTCCGGAGGCGTGAACTTTTGTGCAAGAACTCTGCTGCAGAGACACTCCCCGAGAGCCTGTGCGCCAGCAGCCCCAGACCTGAGGTGCAGGAGGGCTGTGTGCTGGGACGGTGCCCCAAAAACAGCCGGCTACAGTGGGTCCCCTCTTCGTGGAGCGAGGTACAAGCGCAGACACACTGCTGGGGTGATTCTCAATGTACCACTCATCCACCAGCAAATACACTCACCAGGAGCCTTTATGTTGCACACATACACCAAGTGCCTACTAATTGCTGGGTTTTCCTCCCTGATTTCTTCCAACATTGATAAAGTACCCATCATAATGACCAGGTCTTCACCTTAGGCAAGGGGGTACAAAACTTCATGAAGCACATATAGAGAAACCCCGATAGGTATGCAAAGGGCTGGAAGAAGTCTGTGACATCGTGGATGAGCTCACCGGCCAGCAGAGCCAGATTTTAGGAAGAATTCTCATCAGGAGAGACTCCCCAGGGAGCGTGAGCCTGAGAGATGAGCAGGAATCATGCTCGGGTGGGGTTGGGAGAAGGTGGCTCGTGAGAGGATAGCATGCTCAGTAAGGCTGGGACGGGGGATGCGATGGGAAACTTCATTGGAGATAGATCTGCAGGTCTTGGGTGGTGGACTAGAAATAAGTCCTATAAACATTGAGGAGATAATTGAATTGGAAATGAAGAAGCTGAATGATCAGACTTTCCTTCTAGAGGGAAGGGAGCTGGTGCAAAGCAGGCAGCCCCAGAGGTACGGGAGGCCCCTGACAGATCCCGTCCACAGGTCTGTCCGGTGAAGACAAAACTGGAAAGTGTTTGGGGATGAAGAGAAGCCATTGGGTCCCTTCAGGCTTATGCAGGGATGGGAGAGAGGGAAGCTGCTTTCTAGATCTCTGGCTTGGGAAACTCAGTTGAATTCACAGATCCAGGGGACATAAGAAAAGGAGGTAAGGCCAGAGTATAAGATGGTGAGAAACGAGGTCTCTGCTCTTAAGGAGTCTATAGTCTGGTAAGGAAGACAGATGCCTGCAAAGAGAAAAAAGAAAAATCAATGGTGGCGATGGCAAGCTTCGATAAAGGGGTGGCTTCTGTCCCCACAGCCAGTGCACCTAGCCCATCAACGCCCTTGTATGCTTTCTAAATGATAAGCAGAGGTCCGTGTCATGAACAGGGTATAGCACTCTATCTGTCTGTCTTCTCCTCACCCATTTGCTTTAAAAGATATTGTAACCTAAAAACTGCGTGTGTGGCTTTGGGCTAACCCCACTTCCCTCATCTTTGCAAGACGGTGTAATTGTTGACTCCGTGCTGAAATGTGCAGCTCAGTTTCGTCCTTTTACTCAGCCACAAGGACCAACAAAATCACACCATTTGCAGGATAATGGATGGAACTGGAGAATATTGTACTAAGTGAGACTAGTCAGTCTCAGAGAGTCGAGGGTGGGATGTTTCCTCTCATTTGTGGAAGCTAGAAAGAAAATAGGCAACATAAGGGACTTTAAGTAATGTAATATATGTATATATATATATATATATATATATAATATATATAAAATCATAAAACATAAATATAAACATAAGGGACTTTAAGTAATGCAATATATATATATATATAATGCAATATATATACATACATATATATATATATATATATAGTCTGTAGCGTAGTTGAAGGGGGCTAGGGGAGAGAGAGGGGGGAAGAGAGAGGACTGGAGAAGGAAACAGTACAAATAATACTATGACAATATGCAAATGTATCAATACCAATCTCAATAACTGGTGTGTGGAGGGAGGAGGAAGGGGGCGGCAAGGGGGAATGTGGGAAGAAATACGCAAAGATCGGTGTACACGCATGTTTTGAACACATCAAACCTCAACATAATGCATAATTGCAGTGCACCACTAAAATAATGTTTAAAATTTTTCATCCTTTACTGTATAGGATATTTATACTGACACCGGTTCTATTGATTTCCTCGTTTTATCCATACATCGCCCCATAATACTGTTTCAAGTCCTTTTAAATCGTGTATTCTCGTACGTATCTCATCGGCCTCCATCCTTCCCTCTCTCTTTTCTCCAGCCAAGGGAGAGGGAGGGTAAACACAAAGGACGATTGTTCACTAGATAGTGGTTCTTCCGGCTCAGCTATCTCTTAACCTTTGTCTTTCCTTGGTGCAGACAGCGATGTCCAAATCAACTCTACCCAGAGTCTCATCCTTCTGCCGGGGGACTCTCTCTCTCAGCTCCTCCTGAACACTGGTTCTCTTCTGTTTTACGGGGCTCGAGCGCTGCGACTTTGGCAAACACTCTGCCCCTTAGGGGTCTTGGCTGCTGTATCATCAAGTCCCTCCTTGATGGACATCAGCTGGGAGCCCTCCGCCCTGCATCTCCGACGCCCCTTTTCTTGTCTCTTAGTGTTCTACCACCTGTGGTCCGGGTGTGAGGAAGAGAGCCCTGAACTGCAGCGAGAAGACCTTCCAGGGAAAACTGATAAGCTTCCCAGAACGAAGGTGCCGCCACATTAAGAAACCTCACCTGGCCTTGGAAGAGACCTGCAACCGAAGGGCTTGTCCAGTATACGACACAGCGGCGGCCGGATGGTATCCATCACCATGGCAACAGGTAAGATGCAAAAAAAGGAGGCGGCCCACCAACGGATGCTCATAGTCAGTCAACGGTTGTCCAAATGTAAAGAAGAGGAGCCCTGGTTCTGAGGGCAGCTTGTGCGACCCTGGACGCGTTATTTAATCTGCAAGCCTTAGTTTTCACGCCTAGAAAATTGGGATGGTAACAAATGGCAGAGTTGCTTTTTTTTCTTTCTCCTTTTCATCAGTAAATGAGGTAATGAATACAACATACTTAGCTTCAGGGTTCCTGAACATTAGTATTCTGCTAATGTTCATTGTTTCTGCTGCTCCTAAAACCACCCCGTTAGAAACTCTGCTCGCAGTCTCTGCTCTTTGGGGTCTTCGAGCCTGCTTCTGAGCAAGACACGGCTCACATTGTGTGTGTGTGTGGTACTGGGGATTGAACCCAGGGGCATTCTACCTCTGAGCTACACCCCCAGCCCTTTTTATTTTTTTTTTTAATTTGAAAACAGGGTCTCACTAAGTTACTGAGGGCCCCGCTAAGTGGGTGAGGCTGGCCTCGAATCTGTGATCCTCCTGTCTCAGCCTCCCAAGTACTGGGATTACAGGCATGCAGCTCACACTTACCAAACCATCTACGCACTCTCCTAAGCACTTGACATAGTTCTCTCCTTTGATTATTGAAACCACCCTGTTTGATAAAATTCAGAGTGTCAGGTGACGTGGCCAAGGCCACCTAACTGGTAAGCTCCTCAGCAGTTAGAGCCAGTCTTTTCCTGAAAACACTTGTGTCACACTGGTTGGGTCTTATGGGCTAGGATCAGTATGTGATGCTGGGACTGAGAGAACACTATGTCCCCAGGGATCTAAAACTGTGTGGTGGTCCCTATGACATTCCTACCCACAGATCCTGCGCGGATCTTCCCAGGACTCCCTGGCCAGAGAGGAGCTGCACACCTCGCCACTCAGCACTGGAGCTATGTGCAAGGACACGGATGTGTGTATTTATACGTGTGTATACACACACATGTACACATGCACTAAGAATCTAAAAATAAAACATGAAGGAAAATGGAATGATTATTTCTAATTGGCTAAGCACTGGTCTATACATATCGCTAGCTTTCTTTTTTATATACTTTTATCGGTGCATTGTAACCGTACATAGTATTGAGGTTTAGTGTGATAGAAACACATGTACACAGCACCCGGTGTGTTTCCCTCCAGATTCCAACCCACTCCCTCCTGCCTTGCTTTGCTTTGCTTTGCTTTGCTTTTTTCTTTTCTTTTCTTTTTTCTTTTTTCTTTTCTTCTCTTCTCTTCTCTTTTTTCTTTTCTTTTCTTTTCCTTTCCTTTCCTTTCCTTTCCTTTCCTTTCCTTTCCTTTCCTTTTCTCTCTTTTTCTTTTCTTTTCTGGAGAACATAGCCATGCTCCGTCACTTCCATATCGACCATAGCTGCTTTTATCCAACAGAGGCAAACTTGAGTAGCTTTGAGAACATATGGCCAGCCCTAAAGCCTAAAATTTTTACTATTTCATCCTTTACAGAAAAAGTTGTAGCTCCTCTCCTGCCAGTCAGTCCTATGAAGAGCCATGTGACATCTGTGGGTAGGAAAGCCACAGGGACCACAAGTCCTGCGTTAACGGATTGAATGAGCACCATAAGGCTATGTTTGAATGTTGAGCTAATTTCAAAACTCATAGTCTTTCCACTCCAACTTCTATTTTCCTCCCAAATACCAGGCCGTGTATAATGAAGCTTGTCTAAAACGAAGCCTTCATCTGTCTACAGTATATTAAGGAAAAAAATTTACTGCAATTTTCTAAGGCTTTTTTTTTTTTTTTGCGGTACCGGGGATTGAACCCAGGGGCGTTCTACCTCCGCGCTACACCCCCGACCCTATTTTTTTTTATACTTTATTTTGAAACCGGGTCTCACGAAGTTACGGAGGGCCTCACTAGGCAGAGAGAGAGACAGAGAGACAGGGAGAGAGAGAGAGAGCTGAGGCTGGCCGCGAACCCGGATCCTCCGGTCTCCGCCTCCCAAAGTACTGGGATTACAAGAGTGCGCCACCACGCCCGGCTTTGAGGCTTTTTTTTAATTGGTGCATTGTAATCATACATCTTGATAAAGTTCAGGGTACACTTTTTAAAGCAAAGCAACAAAAATTCATTACAGTGCTATACTTTTCCTTGATAATATTTCCTTATTTATTCCTATTATGAAATATCTCTATATCAACTTTTCATACACCTATCTGGAAAGTTAATAGTCTGTCTCTAAATCGACCGGGAGATCACCGAGTTTGAGGACGCCCCAGACCCCCCCCGTGCTGACTCAGCATTTCAGCAGCAGGCGCACACAATTCCAGAGTCTCCGACAATCATTTCTCTTTCGGTGCTAGTTTTGAATGACCCCCGTCCACCATGGCATCGGCAGAGATGGTCTGGAATCCTTTAAACACGGAGCTCCATTCCCCAGTTGTGTCTGGGTTTTCTTGTGCATTCTTAAGGCCACTTCTGGAACATCTCTTCTTTATGAGTCACTTAGCCAAGAGACACACACTCCCCGCGAGATAGCGTCTGTCTAAGACCCTTCTCATCAGATCAAACAGCTCACACATGCGAGGACAGACCATAAGCGCCGGGGCCTGGCTCCACACTATCTCTGTTTCCACAGCAGGCACCTTGGTAATGTCAGGAACAGTGAGATGCCTTCTATTTGATGTCGCTGATCTCAGAGAGGACACCCACCCTGCAGAGCCTTTCTGACTGCCTTCTCTTCCCTCCTGTGCAGTGCACGGTAACCTGCGGGGGAGGAGTGCAGACCCGCTCTGTCCACTGTGTCCAGCAAGGCCACCCTTCCTCGAGCTGTCTGCTCCGTCAGAAGCCGCCGGTGCTCCGAGCCTGTAATACAAACTTTTGTCCTGCTCCTGCAAAGAGAGGTAAAGGGCACCAGGCCCCAGTCAATTTCACTAGCCTTCAGAGAATTTTTCCAAAGCTCGCTCTATTTGGTTTTACAGCTCCTGTGTTGCACGCTGTTTACATAAGACTCTACGTGATGGGGCAGCCTAGACTTGTGCAAGGTGCAGCTCTGTGGTAGTAACAGTCAAAATAATCTTGCTTGAGCCAGGCATGGTGGTGCACGCCTGTAATCCCAGTACTTGGGAGGCTGAGACAGGAGGAGAGCGGGTTGGAGGACAGCCTCAGCAACTTAGCAAGTCCCTCTGCAACTTAGTGAGACCATGTTTCAAACTAAAATAGGGTAGGGAGTGTAGCTCAGAGGTAGAATGCCCCTGGGTTCAATTCCTAGTACCACTAATTATCATCATCATCATCATCATCATCTAGTTTGCATGGATCTGAAGGGAATATTTAATTCTGTAAGGCTTTGTAGCTATTCATTCTTACTTTGAGATATATATATATATATATATATATTATTGGTGCATTATATATATATTACATTATATATATATATATTATTGGTGCATTATAGTCTCACATCATAATATAAATCATAGTGATAGTGACATATGTGCACAGGAAAACTGATTATCCATTTGTAGAAAAATGGAATTAAATCCTTACCTCTCACCCTGCCTAGGAGTCAACTCCAGATAGATCAAAGACCTGGAAATTAGACCGGAGACTTTTAAGCTACTAGAGGAGGGCAGAGGTCCAACACTCCAACATAGAGGCACAGGTAGAAACTTCCTCAGCAAGACCCCCAAAGCTCAGGAAATTAAAACAAGAATTAATAAATGGGATTACATCATTCTTACTTTGAAAGTGGAAAATGGCCATCTTGCAAGCCCCCCTTTTAAAAAATAAACCTTTGTTAGATGAACATGAAAAAATAACCAGGATGTGCCAGAGTTTATGCTCATCAGTGGAAGTACAAGAGGAAACAATAATTGCCTGCAAAGAGCTCCCGTTTTAATTAGGAGACACAGAAATTATAGTCCATTGCATTGCGTGTGTATGGTCCTAGGACTATGCTGTAAATGATTTCTTAAAGTCAGTTCAAGCGAAGTACAACAACAACGGATGGGAAATTCAATTACCGGAGTGAACTATACCATGCTAATCCAACTCATTTTAAAGTCATGGAAATATTTTTTGGCCTAATCACATTTCCTTGTGCTAAAGAATCATTTTCTAGGACAAAACTGCTGGGTTTTCTTCTTTTTTATCCAAACACAGCTTTTTCAAGACTGCCCAATCTCTTACCCTACTTTTTCCAATTTGTGGTGAGTCAAAGTCAGGATCCTTACACAGTTGCTGTCCCCAGTCTGGGTCGCTTCCCATCTCTAAGTTGTTGTCGATCTACTTCTTAGCTCCAGGTTGGGGCATCAATTTTCCTCCATCTTCTTTCTAGGTTATCTGAGCTGAGGCTTGCAAGGACAAAAAATGTGCTTTGTAGCAATTGCTGAAAGCCAGAGCATCTCTAGTTGATGCTGGAATTGTACACGGGGAAGAAATGAACCATTGGTCACATTCTCCCAAACTCTCTCCTCTCTTGAGCATCAACGATTTCTCCTTCCCACCTTGTAGTCACACCAAGAACTTACACAGACAGAGTCTTAGTCTAGAAAAAAATAGGCAGCTCCTCAGCATAGACAGTAGCCAATCATGAAGGTATCTCTTGAGCAGGAGAGGTCACATGCGTGCAAGATCAAAGAAGACAGGCCACTGGTCTTGCTGTTATTTTATGTTCACCCAGCCCACAACAGCTGCTCACGATGCATTCCATAGATACATGCATGAGTGTAGAAAGAAATAAAAGACGTCGGGTCCAAGTATTGTGAAGTCCTCTGCGTCATTCAATGCAAGTCCCTGAGTGCCTGTTATGGAGTCCCAGGGCACTCTCTCAGGGATAAAATAATACAGCAAAGCAGTCCTGGTCCTAAGCTACAGTGAGTTCAGCACCTCAAAGGAAGGTCCAACAGCAAATATAAATGGTGGACGGTTAGGATGGTCAGTTCCACCTGTGTTGCAGGAGTAGGGGCGAGTTAAGGGAGAGTAGACATAAAAGCTGATGAAAAGAGCGGTCCCTCCATAGAGGCAGGTCTCTTTTGGAAGAGGAAAGAGAGAAGGCAGACATTCTTCTTGACTACAGATGTGCCCTGTAGTCTACCGAGTTGACCGAGTTGAGGATTTTCTCCCAGTTTTCCAGTTCCCATCCCAAGTACAGGCAGAGTGGCATTTCCAAATATAGCCCAGCTGGTCCCCCTGTTTATGTCACTTGGCAGGGTGACCACTATGGAAATCGTGTGGGTGAGTGTTTGTAGATATTAACGCAGGGAAAGCACACCCAGGGCGGGAGACAGAGGGAAGAAAATTCTGCTCTGTGAGTCTTCTCTGAGACCCTTACTATAGGCCAAACACTCTGCTGGGCATGGTGAGGGTTTCAGCAGTATAGCTCCCTCTAGGAACTTACACACAGATGAAAGGTTCCACCCATTATAACAACTCACAGTGGACCCTAGAGAAGACTGTCCTACCCAGGTGGGCATCATCCCATCCGCCAGTACAGCTAAGCAGGTTTCCTATCCCCTATGCTGCCAGTCTAGGGGCCTTCATTTCATACCATCTCTGTGGGATGCCTTACCTGGGTATCCAAAGCCATACCGTCATTGGTAACTGGTTCTTTGCATCCTCTGGAAGATGCCTGGTCTGCAGACTCGTGAGGCTAAGTTGGGGATGACCAAGCTAACTGGGTAATACCAACAAGCTACTCCTCCTGGATTCCTACATCCTCAGATGTAGGCAGGCAGTGCTGTCAAGAGCAAGGACTCCGAAATCATAAAAGCAGATTCAAACCCATGCTCTGAAACTTACAAGCCATGCAGCTTTGGGCAAGATTTTATAAAATAGGGAAATAATGCTTACCTTGAAAGACTGTGTGAATGCTCGTTTTTACTTCTTATGGATTTAGTGCCTAATGAGAACTATTCTGAAGTTCTATTGTAGAGAGAACAAACAAAACGGACAAAGCTTCATGACAAACGTCTGTCCCTTCTAGATGGAAGTAGATCAGAGACCAGCCAACAAACTGGAGATATCAGATGATAGAGCAGCAGAAAGTGGAACTGAAGGAGCGTATAAAGAAAGAGAATGACCGGGGAGAAGGAGGTAGGAAGTGTAGATAGATGGTCAGGCAAGACCACCCTGAAGAAAGGACATTTAAACAGGGACCGCAGGACGGTGAGCCATATTTGTTTCTAGAAGAGTGTTCCTAGCAGAGGAAGCAGCAGAGGGAATTTTAGGCAGAAGAGTCAAGGCATGAAGGAACTGTAGGCAGATCTGAGTCACAGAAGGAGAGGATGCAAGTTGCACACAGCAGGAAAACAGAGTCATGTCTGAGAGAAGGTGTGCAGAAAGTCTCTGAAGGATGAAACCAGGAAGCGACAGCACCAGGTCCCTGGAGAGCGAGGGTTTGATAAAGTCAAGGCCCGCAGCAACTTAAGGCTGAGATAGAGGAAGAGAAAAAGAAGTCAGCTAGGAATGAGAATGTTTTATTCATGTATAGTAGACAGCCTGGATATTTTTGAAGTAAAAAAGTACCTTAAGAATGCAGTAAAATTGCCAGGCATGATGGCTCACACTTGTCATACCAGTACTGTGGAGGCTGAAACAGGAGGATCTCATGGTTGAGGACAGCCTCAGCAAGTAGTGAGACTCAGCAGCAATCTAGCGAGACCCTGTTTCAAAACAAAACAGAAACAGGGCTGGGGGTGTAGCTGGGAGGTAGAATGCCTCTGGGTTCAATCCCCAGTACCACCCCCCACACATACACACAAATAGAATTCAGTAAAATGATTGGGCCTTAGATCCTAAATTGTGTATCTACATTTACATAAAGACTGTGTTACATACAATTCCACATATATTCTCTACCTCCTGAGGTTTTTCTGAGTAGGAGTCACAGATGTCCAAGTCCTGCTTCCAGTGCGTAATCCCGTATGTCATCTTACTTGAACAGCTAGAGAATTAGAAAGAACAGGTATCAGCTCACCAATTTGCAAACTATCCAGGAGATTTATTTAAACCTACAGAGAATGTTGGAGCTGGGCCTCCAATCCAGGAATCCTGACTCCCACTGGATTAGGCTCCTGGCTCACCAAAGTATATAGTTCATGGACCAGCGGTGCCAGCATCCCCCGAGTGCTCGTGAGAAATAGACAACTGTGCACGCCTGTAATCCCAGTACTCAGGAGGCTGAGACAGGAGGATTGCAGGTTTGAGGACAGCCTCAACAAGTAGGGGGACTCTCATCAACCTAGCAAGACCCTTTTTCAAAATAAAAATAAAATAGGGCTGGGGGTGCAGCTCGGAGGTAGAATGCCCCTGGGTTCAATCCCTTGTACCACAAAAGAAAAAGAAAAGAAATAGGCAACTGCAGCCCCCATTCTGGATCTTCTGAATCAGAACCAGAAATTCAACAAGATCCCCTGGGGACTTCAAAGGTTCTGATGTGGGGTACTTTCCTTGTTGGACACTCTGTTCAATGGTCGATCCCAGGTGATGGACAGAGAGTCAGACATTAATCTCTTACTGGATAGGACTGTGTGTGTGTGTGTGTGTGTGTGTGTGTGTGTCTAGGGATTGAACACAGGGGTGGGGTATTCTACCTTTCAGTTACACCCCTAGCTCTTTTTATTTTATTTTATTTTATTTTATTTGTGGTACTGGGGATTGAACCCAGGGGCATTCTACCTCCAAGCTACACCCCCAGCCCTACTTTTTATTCTTTATTTTGAAACAGGATCTCACTAGATTGCTGAGAGTCTTGCTAAGTTGTTGAGGCTGGTCTTGAACCTGCGATCCTCCTGTCTCAGCCTCCCAGGTACTGCGATTACAGGCATGTACCACCACGCCCAGCTATGATTTTTTTTTAACTCATTCCCCTATTTAAAATTTTCTCATGGTCACAGTCCCTATTGGTGTCTTAATTCTGCTCCTACCTCGCTCCCCTAACAAGGTTCTAAACGCATAATGAGAAGAACCTTAGAGAGGTGGGCCCAAGGTTTTGGTCCTGTAGGCCTGCATCTTGGAAAAAAAAAAAAAAAGGCTGAAGGCAGGCCTAGTGGAGCACGCTTGTAATCCCAGTACTTGGGAGGCTGAGACCGGAGGATCGCAGGTTCGTGACCAGCCTCAGCCACTTAGTGAGGCCCTGCACAACTTAGTGAGACCCTGTTTCAAAATAAAGAATAAAAAAATAGGGCTGGGGGTGTAGCCCAGATGTAGAATGCCCCTGGGTTCCATCCCCAGTACTGAAAGAAAGAAAAAAGGCCGAGAGCCCGAGCTAATGTGCTAAATGCATTTTCTCATTTTAGAGGATGCATCCTGTGTAGACTTCTTCAGCTGGTGTCACCTGGTCCCTCAGCATGGGGTCTGCAACCACAAATTTTACGGTAAACAGTGCTGCAAGTCGTGCACCCGGAAGAGCTGATGTGGATGTCTCCCTCAACAACGGAGGACCGGGGTCTCACCTGCCAACCTCCCGGGACTGGCCGCCTTGCCCATCAGAAGCCGAGCTCTGCAGACCCTTCATGAGCGGCTGCAGGGTCTGAGGAGTAGGCCGATTACACCAGGCTCCTGATTCCATCCCCCAAAGCACTTGAAAATAGGAAGCGAAGACAAATCTGACTTACAAAAACAAAAAGGAGAGAAATATTTGATTTGCACTGTTATATAACAGTGAGGCATCACACTGAGATATGTCAAATGTTAATTTTGACAGAGCAAGACTGTTGTCAACTTTGGGACAGGCTCCCTCCCCCCCCCCCACTCCCCTGGAACTTCAAAGGATTCGGTGGCAAAGACATCGGCGTGGTGTGTAAGGGGTTCTTGAAAGACTTCCAGGTCCAATCAAATATGGCCGGATGGAATGCCTTGCCCAACCGACGGTTGCTTAGAGTTCACAGACCGACGGTTGCTTGGAGTTCACCGATGGACCGAAACTGCGAATACTCAAACCAGGAGTTATACCAGAAGCCAAATGGTGCTCTCAACAGAGCTTGCTGCTGGACTGGCAAGCTTCATGTTATGTTGATGTAGTGTGTGTGTGTATGTGTGTGTGTGTGTGTGTGTGTGTATGTGTGTGTGTGTGATCTTGTTCAAAGTATATTCTGCTTATAGAGTCTCCAAGACTAAAACTAACAACTTGAAAAATGTTCCAAGGAATATTCTGAAAAGAAGAAGACATGGACTATTTAAGATCTCCATGTAATTGAAATTCACTCTCTGGGGGTGGGGGGGACCTCACAAAAGGCAAATACTGATGTCCGTCATATGATATCAAGTTTTGGTCCTTGCAGAACAAACACCGGGGAGACGGGAGCCTGCTCTTTGGGAACTGGCGAGATGTTCATTTCTGGTAAAAATCTAGAAAGAGCTAAATGTCAGAATCGCCCTGTTTGAAGGAGAACAGCCCATCATTTATAATGCTCCCTACATATTAGCAGAGCGCTTGCAAAATTACAGGCTTGCTTGTGGCTTTTTCCTACCAATTGACAAATTTAAATTTGCCCTGGGATTGAGTTAACAAGAAAAAAATAAAAACAGAGTGGCAAGAGAAAAAAAAATCCATCTGTCTCCTTGCTACATTAATGTTAATAAATCAAAATATATCAAGACCCTTGAACAAACAAAAGTACTTTACGGTGTTTCAAATGATATTTTCAGTCACCAGAAGCTAGTGGTTGATGGGCATTAATGGGCTTAAAATTGTTCCCCACTGGAAAAACACCAGGCTCTTTTGCCGAGAGCAAAGTAACCTACAAGCCTGGGTCCTCCTGTAATTTTTCGAGATGTGATTATAAAGGGCACATTTGTATAATGCTACTCTACTCCTCAACTTCTTTCTCAACTTCTTTGATGAATAGAATCCCATTTTACTGCTTTAAAAAGTCTCAATTCAAACAGGGATTAGCCAGCTCAGCATAACGAACTAGACCGTGGCCTGTTAAGTGTAGAAGCTTCCTTTGTTCCCATCCTAATTAAAATCCTGAGTTCTTGAATCTCAGAGAAGTAATGATCGAGGGCTTCTCTCAACCTGCTTGGCTTGGCCCTGACGAGTGGCCATGTCATCATGGGGAAAAAATAAATGGTTCCACCCCACGACACCCCCCACCCACCCTCTGAAAAACAGCAAGTTATTTGTGTCTTTATATAATTATCATTTTGTTATTTTATGGAAAAAATTAATTTATTAATAGCCTATTATGTGTTCTCACTTGCTTCTCTAAGTGATATTAATTCTGAGGGAAATAAAGGTTGAATGAAACCCTGGATTATAGAGAAAAGTCGAAATATATGTGTAATATTTAATTATTTTATAAGTTTTATAATAAAGTATTCTGTTGCCTTATCTTTGAAACGCATTACATTCTTGAACAAGTTAGTGGGGAGTCAGTTATTTCCAAGGTAGCTGAACTGCATAAATGTTGGACAAAAAAATCTTGGAAAGTAACTTTGTTAGGAGGCGCATAATGACAACATTGAGCTTTCCTCTTTGTGTATGAGGAAATTCCCAACTGTCAAATGCTGGAATGAATAGATGACATATTGACGTGGTTGGGATACTAAATTATTTTGTTCTACTGTACAGGCATATTCTTATTTATAGAAACGATCTAATATAAAGTTACCATGATGAGGTTTTTTTCTATTTGAAAGGCATTCTGGTAAAATATTTTTACAAAAACAAAGAGTGAAGGGAGGGAGAGAATTAACGGAAGGAAGGAGAGAGAGAAAAGGAAGAAGAGAAAAGTGGATTAAACAGCAATTGTTCTCAGCTTTTTTAAGTTTTGAGTCATCAGACCTGAGGAGACTGAGAACTATCTGGGCAAAGCAAATCCAATGGATCTTAAGACATAGAATTTCCCCTACATCTGTGATTACAACACTCACTATAAATGCACACACACACTCATATGCATAGCTCTAAAATACATTTTTTTTTGGCGGTACTGGGGATTGAACCCAGGGGCATTCTACCTCCGAGCTACACCCCCAGCCCCATTTTTTATTCTTTATTTTAAAACAGGGTCTCACTAAGTTGCATAAGTCCTCACTAAGTAGCTGAGGCTGGCCGCGAACCCAGATCCTCCGGTCTCAGCCTCCTAAGTACTGGGATTACAAGCGTGTGCCGCCATGCCCAGCTTTCTAAAATACATTTAAGAGGATTTTTATATGACCTGTTGCTATTAGCAAACAAAAATAAATGATAGTTAAGAATGGAAAATGGCCAGGCATGGTGGTTCATGCCTGTAATTCTAGTACTTGGGGAGCTGAGACAGGAAAATTATAGGTTCAAAGCCAGCCTCGGCAACTTACTGAGGCTCTCAACAACTTAGTGAGACCCTGTTTCAAAATATAAAATAAGGCTAGGGGTGTAGCTCAGATTTAGAATGCCACTTGATTCAACCCCTAGTACCACAAAAAAAAAATGGAACAGATGACAGGAAAAAGGTTATTTTTATACTTTTTGTTAAATACAACATTATTAGAAGCCACTATATTAGTGTTTAATGGGTGTCGGGCACTGTACTAACCTCTTTTTGTATACTATCTCATTTAATCCCCACAGCCCATTTAGGAAGATGCTGTTACCCTTAGTTCTCAGGGGAGGCCTCTGAGATCCAGAGAGATTACATATTGGCCCAAGGACAAATGGTCAACTCGTGATGGGTCAGGACTTAAACTCAGGCCCACCGGGGTCCTCCTGTCACCGCGCTGCATCTCCCTGGGAGAGAGAAAGAAAGAGAAGAACATGAAGGCCTCAGAACTCTTACGGCCCATGAGTCACATGTGAATGGTGTTTGACAATAAATTATTTAACAATGATGAATTATGGTCAGAGCTGGGAATTTAAGATGGGAAATTGGGGACGGGAGGCAATCAATTCCCACTAAGCCCATCTTTTCAACAAAGGACACTTAAAGATTTGTTGCATATGTTAAGTCTTTGTTCCCTAATAATGGCATCTCTCTGGGATCATAGTATTTCCCGGGTGATAGCACCAGTGTCTAGAGCCCACAACTCCATGCCCCCCAGGATGGGGAGAGAGCGCGGGAGAATGTCTTGGCCTGGGTTCTGCAGGCTGACAGGAGGGAGAGATGCTCCCACAGCAGAGTGTGTTACGCAAGGAGTGGCGTATGGAATCGAGAGCATGGGACCCATGATGGCTAAACTTGATAGGAAAAGATCATGCACTCACATGCTATATGGTTTTACCTCAGAAGATATAGAAACATACATAAGGATTCCATGTTTTGTCTGTCTTACCTTATCTTTCCCCTAAGATCTTAACTCCTTAAATACCTCCGTGGTCTCCACTGATGCTCTGAGCACCTATTTTTTAAGCAGCCCCTCTGAATCCAGGTGGTTGGTACCTTCCTCCTCCACAGAGGACCACAGACTCATGAGAGGTGATCCTCAAACTTCTGTCACACATTTAGCAGCATCTTGAGTTTCCTATAAGCACATACCACCTCTACTCATTTTTAAATTTATCCATTTAAATTAAAAAAATATTATTTGCTTTAGAGAAAGTGTTAGCCAGGTGCATTGGCACACTCCTGTAATCCCAGTACTTGGGAGGCTAAGACAGGGGATTCTCAGGTTCAAGACCAGCCTGAGCAACTTAGTGAGACACTCAGCAACCTAGCAAGAACCTGTTTTAAAACAAAACAAAAAAAAATTTTTAAAGGGTTGGGGATGTAGCTCAGAGGTAGAATGTCCCTGGGTTCAATCCCAGGTACCACAAAAAAAAAGTGTTGTTTGAAAAGCAAGCTTTTGGCCGGGCGTCATGTCGCACGCTTGTAATCCCAGTACTTGGGAGGTTAAGACAGGAGGATCACAGGTTCGCGGCCAGCCTCAGCTACTTAGTGCGGCCTTCTGCAAATCAGTGAGACCCTGTTTCAAAATAAAGAATAAAAATAGGACTGAGGGTGGAACTCGGAGGTAGAAAGCCCCTGGGTTCAATCTCCAGTACTGCAATAAATAAATAAATAATCAGCTTATTCAATAAGAAAAAGCTTTTTATATAATTGTTGGGGTAATGGACAAATGAGGTTCAAGGTTGTTTCTAGCATCCTAACAAGGACAAGAAAAATGTACCAATGTCCCCAAACAAGACACTCTGTAGGCCTTTCTCCCCACCCCTGTTTCTATCTACCCCTATTCTTCTCTTCTTCCTCACCTAGCCCCGGCCACCCCAATGAGGCTACCTCTACCCCACACAGGGTAGGATATCACCAACCTTGCCTAGCATTGCACCAAAATGTCCACACCACATGCTGGATATACTATCCTAAATGACAACACGTGGCGTTCCTCAACCCCTCAGCCCCAGGGCTAACAGACTTTGTAAAACTGGTGCGCAGTACAGAGAGTGGCACCTTTGCTGTGATGAGTTCACACACCCTTGGGGAGATGGTCTTTGAAAGAGCACAGGGAGCCGGGCGTGGTGGCGCATGCTTGTAATCCCAGTACTTTGGGAGGCGGAGACTGGAGGATCCCGGTTCGCTGCCAACCTCAGCTCTCTCTCTCTCCCTGTCTCTCTCTCTCTCTGTCTCTACCTAGTGAGGCTCTCCGCAACTTCGTGAGACCCGGTTTTAAAATAAAGTATAAAAAATAGGGCCGGGGGTGTAGTGGGAGGTAGAACGCCCCTGGCTGGGTTCAATCCCCCGTACCACAAAAAAAAAAAAAAAAAAAGAGCACAGGGCCAGGGACTGTTCCTGCTAGAGACCGCCCGGGCAAGCTTTTCCCTTCTCTTCTTCCTCTCCTGTGGCCCTGGCAGCCTCCCCGTGCAGAAGATCTTGCCAATCCTACAGTTCTTTAGCGAGCTCCTGGGATCCTGCAGACTCCCATTCCATAGAAGAGGGGCTGAAGATCTCCTCTTTCTTGGAAAGAGGGTCCTCTCTCCTCTGCTCCGTGTCCTTTAGAAGTCAAGTTGGACTCGAGTAAGCCTCAAGAAAAGGATTTGCAAAGAACTAGCTGCGTCACCATCCCCTAAGCATATTTTATATATCAGTTTCTCAGGCCCCTTTCAAGAAATTAAATTTGTTAAGCGTGGGGATGACACCTGGCAGCAATTTATATCTTAAGAAGCATTCAAGTTTCTCTAAGGAACCTGGGAAATACTAGTGTAGGGCAATAAAAGGAAGGGCTTTGGGTCTGTCTTCCCAGTTAGGTAAAGCAGGCCACCCAGCCCAGCTCAGCAGTCCTTGGGCCAAATTCAGCTAATAACACAATGGTCCTCATTGAGATGTATTGGTTTCATCGTCTACTTGTGTGCTACACCTGGAAACCATTGGCTGGCCAAGGTAAGGATTCACTGGCAGGGCCCCCGTGTCCAGGTTATCTTTCTGTTTCTTCTCACTTTTAATCACATCAGTAGTCTACACTCCAGGTTTAGTGCATGCAGGAGGGGGGCAGAGAATTGAGGACAACTGATGACCTGATTCTCTCAATCAAGCAGACGCATGCAAAAACCACAGGATGAGCCGGGAGTGGTGGCGCACGCTAGTAATCCCAGTACTTGGGAGGCTGAGACAGGAGGATCCGGTTCGTGGCCAGCCTCAGCTACTCAGTGAGGCCCTCTGCAACTTTGTGAGACCCGGTTTCAAAATAAAGTACAAAAAATAGGGCTGCGGGTGTAGCTTGGAGGTAGAATGCCTCTGGGTTCAATCCCCGGTATCCCCCAAAAAAAAACAAGCTACAGGACTGTTTTCTCTTCCCCCCCGAGGGTGCACAATAGAGAAGCCATCAGAGTGTATCGTTGGCAAAGCCTTCCCAGGGCCTCAGGTGTGTATGTTTATGGAGAAATCTGCAGCTCATGAAAACCTGAGATTTCGAGTCAACACCCAATGAAAGCCGCTGTCCTGTTTCCCGTCCTGTTTCACTGGGTGCCGAAAAGTGAATGAAGCTGGAGACGGTGCCAACTGTTGCCTTCCTAACCTACTGCAGAAACGCATTGGCCGGTTTGATGGGATGAAATGGTAACTTCAGCTCTTTCCCAACAGAAGAAAGAGAGAAATCATCAAATGATATAGGGAAGAGATGCTAGAAGGATGCATCGGGCCAAGCCAAAGTATAAACAAGTTCATGGTTTGTGCTGTTCTGGGGCTCTGATTTCTGTTTAACAGCTAAATTTATTAATTTGCAGTTTTGATGGTTTTGTCTAAAGATTGGTTCCAGATATTTAAAAATTAACATGTTGTCTATTTATATATCTGCAGAGTCCAAAAGCAATAAAGGAGTACTTGTTATTGTATTCAGCAAATTTCTCCCTTTGTTATAATGCTCTTATGGTCCAAAGTTTTGATTACTTGCAGCCTGGTCTGCTGAAGGGACAAACATTTCTCATTTTCTTAGCATTTGTTTTCAGACTCAAAGTACCTCTGACATGTGGGGTCACATTTACTCTTTTACAGTGCGGTCGACCTCGACAAACTTTTATTTTTTTCTGCGTGTTTGCTGACTAACATGCATTCATTCTTTCAACAAAAGAATTTATTGAACATTTATGAGCATCAACTACAGGGTGAGAGCCAAACATGGGAAAATATCTAGCTCCTGACTCAAAGAAACTTATACAGAAAGATAGAATTTTTATGCATACAACAGTTAGACAATGCTTCAAGGACACATAGTCCTAAGATTGTTTTCTAGATCTTCACCTATTTTTTTTTTTTGTGTGTGTGTGTGTGGTACTGGGGGTTGAACCCAGGGGCATTCTACCTCTGAGCTACACCCCCAGCCGTATTTTTTTATTCTTTATTTTGAAACAGGGTCTCACTAAGTTGTGGAGGGCCTCACTAAGTAGCTGAGGCTGGCTGCGAACCTGTGATCCTCCTGTCTCAGCCTCCCAAGTACTGAGATTACAAGTATGCACCACCATGCCCAGCCTTCACCTATTTTTTTGCTACCAGGGATGGAACTCAAGAGTTCCTCTGAGCTATACCTCCAGACCTTTTATTTATTTTTTTTTTCCGGTACTGGGGATTGAACCCAGGGGCATTCTACCTCCGAGCTACAC
>PVJS01037852.1:0-19692 GCA_004027185.1 Glis glis
GAACCCAGGGGCATTCTACCTCCGAGCTACACCCCCAGCCCCATTTTTTTTATTCTTTATTTTGAAACAGAGTCTCACTAAGTTGTGGAGGGCCTCACTAAGTAGCTGAGGCTGGCCACGAACCTGTGATCCCCCTGTCTCACCCTCTCAAATACCGGGATTACAAGCGTGTGCTACCACGCCTGGTTTATTTTTATTTTGAAACAGGGTCTCACGAAGTTGCGGAGAGCCTCACTAAGGAGAGAGAGAGAGAGAAAGAGAGAGAAAGAGCGCGCGCGCTGAGGCTGGCCGCGAACCCGGATCCTCCGGTCTCCGCCTCCCAAAGTACTGGGATTACAAGCATGCGCCACCACGCCCAGTTTATTTTTTAATTTTGAAACAGGGTCTAAGTTGCTGAGGCTGGCCTTGAACCTGTGATCCTCCTGTCTCAGTCTCCCCAAGTACTGGGATTATAGGCATGCACCTCCTCACATGGTGACTCCCTAGTTTTATGCAGCCTTTTTTGGGGGGTATTGGGGCTCAAACCCAGGGGCATTTTACCTCCGAGCTACACCCTCCAGCCCTTTTTATTTGTTATTTTGAAGCAGGGTCTCACTAAGTTGCTGAGGCTGGCCTGAAACCTGGGATCCTTCTGTCTCAGCCTCCCAAGTACTGGGATTACAGGCCTGGGCCACCCCTGCGGGGTTTATGCAATCCTAATGAGATAGGGCAAGGGGACCCCGAGTGGCCAAAAGGCCAGTCCCATTGGGACTGTGGATGCACTCACTGGCTGCTTGGGCAGCGTGTCCTGGAAGCAGCGGCCCAGGGGCTTCTGGGTGGGTGGCCGCGGGTGCGGGGACTTGGGGTGCGGCAGCAGGTGCTGGGACGCGGCTGGGCTCTCAGCGTTGGGCCCCTCGATGCGGTGCACCTGGACCGAAGCCTCAGGCGGGTGGTGGACACGCACGTTGACCATGGGGGGCGGGGCCTGCACTGGGGGCGGGGCGCGGTGGCCTCAGGACTACATGGGGTGGAGCTCCTCCAGGGACGGCCCCCGCCCAGGTGCGTCCACCTCGCCCCGCCCCCCGGGCTTGTCCATCCCTGGTACCTTCAGCTGAGATCTGTCCCGGCCCCAGGGGCACGAGGAAGGCTGCGTGCTGGGCAGGGGGCCCCTCCCCCGGGCTGGGAGGATCAGCGATCACCTGTACCGCGTAGATGGCGTGCTTGCTGGCCACAGACTCGCCCTCTGGAGCCAGGGGCGGCAGCGCGCCCGTGGACAGGGCCCCGGCCCTGCCCAGCCCGGGACCTGAGCCGCCGGTGCCCGCGCCAGCTCCTCCGGCAGGCACCTGGCAGAAGCGCCCGGTGAAGTCCGGGGGACACAGGCACTGGTTTCGGGAGGAGCACTGGCCGCCGTTCATACAGGGCAGAGGGCACACCACTGGGGAGGGGAGGCGGATCAGGGCCGGTAGACCCCAGCCCCGCCCCCACTTCCTGGCCTCCCACTGGCTCTGTCCCTCCTTGGGAAGCTGGTTTTGGTAAGACATCCCACACATGGAAGCTGCCCTCTCTAGGTCCCCAGCACCCTGATACCCATGATGGGCTCTGGAGTCAAGTTTCCAGCTTAAATCCTGGCTCTGTTATATGCCAGATGTGTGACCCTGAGCAACTTACTACCCTGCCTGAGCCTCAGTGCCCTCATCTGTGGGGGTTGTGTCCATTAAATGAGGTGACAACTGTACAAATGCTTAGCACAGTGCAGGACATCCACAGAGGCCCAAATGATGATGATAGGAACAGCCTGTCCTTCCTCTGGCTTTCCCTCCAGGCTTCCCTGCGAATGGAATCTCTCCCTGGTATCTCCTCTTCTCCCTACACTCTCCCCCAGATTCAGCCTCAGTTCTCTCTCCCTCTCTCTGCCCTTCCACCCCAGGGCCCACACCTCACCACTGCCATTTCTGGGTACAGCCACAGCCCCCAACCTCTCCGGGACCTTTCTTGAGCATCTCTACTTGGACACTGTCAGGAATCAGCACCTCTCTCGACCTGGGCTCACCAGTGGGAGTCCCTGCCTGCCCAGCCATGTGCACCTGAGCCTCAAGGCTCCGTCCCTCCAGCTCCTGCCCACCCCCCTTACAGCCTCTGGTTTTGGGGCGTGTGTGTGTGTTACTGGGGATTGAACCTCTGAGCTACACCTCTTTTAAAAAAAACTTGAGCCGGGCATGGTGGTGCATGCTTGTAATCCCAGTACTTGGGAGGCAGAGACCAGAGGATCCGGGTTCGAGGCCAGCCTCAGCTACTTAGTGAGGCCCTCCGCAACTTCGTGAGACCCAGTTTCAAAATAAAGTATAAAAAATAGGGCCGGGGGTATAGCTCAGAGGTAGAATGCCCCTGGGTTCAATCCCCAGTACCACAAAAAAAAAAAAAAAAGCTTGAAACACAGTCTTGGTAAGTTGCTGAGGTTGGCCTTGAACCTCTTATCCTGGGATTACAGGCATGCGCTACCATGCCTGGCTCCTTACAGCCTCTGTGATATTCCATGAACCCATCTCCCTTCCCCTGCACTACCTCTGCTCCTCCTGACTCTGGTCGTGCTGCCCAGACCCTCACTGGCTTCTGGCCTCCTCTCCCCACCCTGTCCAAAATCCCAGCATCCTCAGTGAAACCTGCCTCAGGCAGAGCTCTAGCATTCACACCTCTGCTCAATGCTCACCCCAGAGCATCCACCTCTGCTCTTTCCATGTGTACCCCAAACCTCAGGCCTCACCTCCCTCCTGCCAATGTGCCAGTCTTCTCATGGCTTAATTCCTACCTTTCCTTTCACACCAGAGCCCTGTCCCCCATCTCTACCTATTCAAATCTGATTCTTCTGGTTCAGCTTCTTCCCCAGGAAGGGAGCCTTCCCTCATGTACCACACACCCCGTTCCCTCTTCTGAGTTACCACCCTCTGCCCAGACTGGCCTGGTACTTGCTTGGTGATAAGCATGTCTGTCTCCTTCACAATAAAGGGTACTTTGGAGGGCAGGGCCTGATGGGCACCAGCTCTGGGTTCCAGAGGAGGTGCAGAGAGTGGCCGAGCAAGAGCAGAGACCTCTCTGTTCCTCTGTTACCTACTCACCCCTGACACCCCTTCCAGCCTGGGACCCTGAGTTCCTATGCTAGCCCAGCCCCTCTCCTGTCTGCCCTGAGGCTGTCCTCACTCCCAGGGAGGAAGGTGGTTGTGCTGCTCTCCTGGACACCTGAAGGGCTTCATTGGGACAGCCCCCATCCCTGGCCATCAGGGCTGGGCTAAGAACAGCCCAGGCCAGCCCATCCTGCCCGGCCTCTTGGGGCCAGGCCTCACAGGGCAGAAGAGGTGTGTCCTGGGCAGGGGGAGGCAGGATTCTCTCCTTCCTGCCTCCCAGTGAGTCACTCACAGTGGTGAGGGTGACCTCCCAATGACACCCGCCCACTGTGGCCTGGGCACTGAGCCTGGGGGATGTGGGCAGCACGGATGGAGACAGCAGCCTGCACAGGATGGCCAGGGGGTCTGGGAGGTCAGGCACACACATACTCACATGCACAGTCATCTGGTGGCACACACAGACTCATTCTGATACCAACACAGGCTTACTGTATAAACATTCCCATATACACCCTGACAGCGACTGTAGACACACACCGGAGACAACAACTCAGAGATGCGGGCTAATCACAGTGTGCCACTCCAAAGGCTCTGTGTGCCCCCAGACACAAGGGACCATGGGCGTGTACCTGCATGCACACACATGCACACCCCCATCTCGTGGGAACTGTGAACCACATGAGTAGCGTTCCCTAGGTCTGGAGTGGGGTGTGAACGTAGGACCCAGTAAGAGGGGCTGTTTTGCTGGTGCCATCCTGGGCTCGGCCTAATTACCCTGTCCAGGAGGGTAATTACTACTGGGACACCTCCCCCAGCCTGGCCCATGGGCCCTGGGGGAGGAGGCCCGAGCCCCAGGCCTGGCCCTGTGAAGAGAGATGCCAGCAGGGCTCCAGGCTGAACTGGGAGGTCCTAAGGGCTTGGGGAGGGAGAGGCTTTGAGGGCCTTTGAGGCAGCGATATAGGGAGCTTATGGGGAGGCTTAGGAAAAGGAGGGACCGAGGACCCAAACTAGCCCCCACCTCCAGGCCTGCACCCCATTTCTTAGTCCTCCTCTCCTCAGTAACTACCTCACTCCTTGCCCTTAGCTCCTCCTACCAGAGAATGCAGGTGTCTACTCCTGGCAGGGCCTACTTTAGACATTTTTTAAAGATGGGGATATATTTACCCCTTCTTTGAGACTTCCTGCCCCTGCTCACATCCCTGAAAAACCCATGCGCTCCCTCTCAGAACCCAGCACCTTCCAGGAAACTTGTGACACCCAAGCCCCCATCCCAGGCCCCAACCCTAACCCAGAGCTTCAAAGGCCAGGCCTTCATGCAGCTCCCCAACTCTGGCCTCCAACAGTGCAGCCTCCAAGCTCCCTGACGGCCCTGGGGCCCCAGATCTCTGCTCTCTGTACTCGCAGCTTCCCATCTCTTATGCCCAAGGCTCCACTATTTAGCCCACCTGGTCCTGGCGCCTGTCCTTCCCGGTTCCCCCAACCCGAGCCCCCGGCCCTCACCCACGCGGAAGCCGGAGCCCGTGAGGGTGTCGGTGCTGTGGCCGTTCTCTCCGATGAGCGTCATGTTGGAGCCCTGCTGGCAGCTGTCCCGACACTGGCCCTTGAGACAGGTCCGCTTGCAGATCACGGGCGCAAAGACCACCTTGAAGCGCTCGCGGGCCAGCGCCCCGCCCCCGCCGGCGCCCCGCTCGCCCGCCGGCCCCCCTTCGGCCCCGCCGCCCGGGCCCAGCAGAGGTAGCAGCAGCAGCGCCAGCAGCCCCGCCGCCCCCGCCCCGCGCATCGCAGGGGCCAGGCCGCCGGCAGCCCCTTGGGGCCCGGGCATCCGGGGCCGCACGACCCCGGGGGGCGCGCCCGGGCGGGGGCTCGGGGCCCGGCGCCCGGGGGAATCGAGAGCCGGCAGCCCGGGACAGGGGTGGAGAGGGCAGCGAGGGCGAGGAGCCGAGGGAGCGGGCGGGGAGGGGAGAGCAGGCGCGGGCGCGGGCCCAGTGCGAGGCCAAGAGATGGAGGCTGGACTGCGGGGAGCCCACAAACTTCCCGGCCCGGGAAAAGCCCAGCCAGGCCCCGAACTGAGGCCGGATTGAGGAGGCCGGAGCAAGTGGAGGCGGAGAGGAGGAGCGAGGGGAGAGGAAGGCCGGGCGGCCGGCCCGCTCCGCGCCTCCCCCTGGCCCGGCTCCTCTCCGCGGCCGCCGGGAAGCAGGGAGCGCGCGGGGAGACGCAGGGAGAAGTGAGCAGTTGTTTTCCCTGGCTGGAGTGCGGCGCGGCGGCGGCGAGGGGGGCTGGGGCGCTGGCCCCGGGCCAGGGAGACAGCTTTTTTTTTTTTTTTCTGTTTAAAGCGTCGTCGCTGCCGCCCGGAGAAGCGAGGGTGTGCGGACCGGCGGGCAGAGGCCGGGGGGGCGCTCCCCAGCCCAGATGCCTGCCCCCGCCGGAACCGCGCTCACCTGGGACCCACGGGCAGTCCCGCCAGATTCCTCCGGGCGGGGCGGGGAGGCCTGCGGAGATCTCCGCGCTCCGCCCTGTCAAAGCGGGAAACAGAGGCTGGCGAGGAAGATGGGCCCTGACCAGGGTCGCAGGAACGATCCCAGGCCGGCCGGAGCTGGGACCCAGGCTTCTCAGCCCTTTCGCAGCTGGCCTTGCACGTGTGGAGGTCTCAGGGCCCTGAAGTCACTTCTCCCTAGCTCTGGTCCACTCCCCTGTGAGGGAAGGTCTCAGGAAGGGCACCTTTGGGCTAGGGCTCCGTGAGGTCCCAGGAAGAAGCCCGTGGGGTCTGGAAGAGAAGCAGAAAGAACAAAGCCAGCAACCCAGCTTCCCTGCCAAGCCCCCATTTAGAGGGCTTCCTGGTGCCCACCCTGCCACCCCCCTCCCTTCCCCTCGTCTGGCCGGGCTGGTGGGGCTGGCTCCGGGCCTCAGACACTCTGGAATCGCCAAGGTCTGAGCTCAGGGCCTGGCCCCCTTCCCAGGCTAACAGCCGGGAGGAGGGGGGCGCCGCTCAAGGGCCCAGGAGGCCGGGGAGGGGCACAGGGGGCCCCAGGGCAGGCGTTGGCAGGGGCTGGAGAGGGGTCTTGAGTTTGGACCAGGAGAGGGAGGAGGCAGTTCGTCTCCTGGTCTGGAAGGGGGGCCGGTGTTCAGTCTGGGGTTCCAGGCCAGAAGGTGAGAGCTTACTGCCAGGAGACCCCAGGATCCAGCGTCTGACTCACAGAACTCAGCAGGGGGCGGGGTGACCAGGGTCAGGACATGCCAAGACAGGGCTGTGCTAAACCCTCTCCCAGAGGGCACCACGGCTGGCAGTCTGATGGGCAGAGGGGTTCAGGCTTAGCTTCAGGCACACCTGTCCAAGAAGCTCATGGCTTTTACTTTGAGGGTGACTTTATTTGGGTGGTTTTGGAGGAACCTAGGGGGACCCTTTGGTGAGCCCGACTTGAATTGCTTAGTGGCTCAGGCAGCACAGCCAAGAGCTGCAGGACTGGGAGGGGCAGTCCCCACATCCCCAGTGGATCCCCTGCTGCTGGAATCCAGGCAGGCTGGTGAGGGGGAGCCCCCTCCCCAGCTCTGGCCACACTCCGAGGCAGGGACTCAGACTGTTTACCACCTGCCAGGCGTGGCGCTTTATATTCATTTTTTCCCTCACACTCATCTGAACCCGACTCCCCCGCCCAGGGCAGGCTGTGCCTCACCTTGGAACAGCGAAAACAGTCGGGACTTGGAGCCTTGCTCTCTCTCAGCCTCAGTTTTCTCAGCCTGAGAAATGGGATCTATTCATTTACCAGAGTGAGAACCCTTGTGCGCCACACTCTTGCCCACAACCGGAAGCCATCCTGCCCTCCAGGAGCTTCTGGGGAGATGGACGTGTGTGAGAAGTCATTTCACACATATTGATGGCCACCACGAGACGGGTGCTGTGACAGAGAAGAGCAGGATCTGGGAGGGAGAGCAGCAGTGGGAGCTGGGGGCCCGGGAAGTCCTCTGACAAAGGGACTTTTCCATGGAGGCTGGAGGAACATACTGAGGGAAGCCTACAGGAGGCAAAGGAAACTGAAGAAGAGACTTTTTTTTTTGGTACTAGGGATTGAACCCAGGGGAGTTCTACCTCTGAGCCACACCCCCAGCCCTATTTTATTTTTTAGTTTGAAACAGGGTCTCACTAGGTTGCTGAGAGTCTCACTACGTTGTTGAGGCTGTCCTTGAACCTGCTATCCTCCTATCTCAGCCTCCCAAGTATTGGGATTACAAGCATGCACCACACCCGGCTCCTTTTTTTCTTTTTTCTTTTCTTTTTTTTTTTTTTTGCGGTACCGGGGATTGAACCCAGGGGCGTTCTACCTCCGAGCTACACCCCCGGCCCTATTTTTTATCCTTTATTTTGAAACCGGGTCTCAGGAAGTTGCGGAGGGCCTCACTAAGTAGCTGAGGCTGGCCGTGAACCTGGATCCTCCGGTCTCAGCCTCTCAAGTACTGGGATTACAAGCGTGCGCCACCATGCCCGGCTATTTTTTATTTTGAAACAGGGTCTCACTAGGTTGCTGAGGGCATCGCTAAATTGCTGGGGTTGGTCTTGAACCTGTGATCTTCCTTTCTCAGCCTCCTAAATACTGGCATTGCAGGCGCATACCACCATGCCTGGCAAATCTTTTTATTCTGACACAGGGTCTCGTTAAGTACTGAGGGTCTTGCTAAGTTGCTGAGGCTGGTCTTGAACCTGACCTCAAGCACTCCCTTCTCTTGGCTCTTCCCACACCTGGTCCTGGTTTGCTCTTGGCTCCCTCCACTGTTCCTTCTAGGTCTTGGGCTGACTCTGCCTCTTCTCCCAGACCTGGGAATTGGGACCTGCTCGGTTGCCCTAGGGCTCTCTCCTCTTCCTCAATGAGCCATCCTTTCCAGGGTGTAACTGCCCCTGTGTGCGAGGACTGAGCCTCGGTCCCCAGGCCACATGTCCTGTCAGATCCAGACTTAGGCATCTCCACTTGGGTGACTCACAAAAATCTCAAACTCAGCAGGTCCAGCAGAGAGCTGTGGACCCTTTCTGTGTGTTTCTGTCTCCTCTCCCCATGCCCCAGGGGCTCAGGCCAGGACCTGGGAGCCATTCGTGCCACCCGCCTCTCCGGCTTCTCCAGCACCCCCTGCTTCACTAGTGCTCTAGATTCTGCCTCCCTGGTGCGTCTCCACAGTCAGCCTGGTGTCATCTCTCCAGGGATAAAGGCAGCAGCGCCCCCTCTAACTCTGGTACAGTCTCTTCAAAATGAAAATAAAACCTAAACCGGGCATGGTGGTGCACACTTGTAATCCCAATACTTGGGAGGCTGAGACTGGAGCATCACAGGTTTGAGGCCAGCCTCAGCAATTTAGTGAGCCCTTCAGTAACTTAGCGAGACCCTGCTTCAAAATAAAAAATAAAATGGGGCTGGGTGTGTAGCTCAGAGGTAGAATGCCCCTGGGTTTAATCCCCAATATAAAAAAAAATGTTAAATTGGATGTGGTGGCCCACACTTGTAATACCAGTCCTTGGGAAGTTGAGAGAGGAGGATTGCAGGTTCGCAGCCAGCCTCAGCTACTTACTTAGTGAGGCCTTCCGCAACTTAGTGAGATCCTGTTTCAAAATAAAGAATAAAAAATAGGGCTGGGGATGTAGCTCGGAGGCAGAATGCCCCTGGGTTCAATCCCCAGTACTGCAATGATAATAATAATAATAATAATAATAATAACAATTATTATTATTATTATTCCAACCATGTTACTCCCCTGCCTATGAAACCTCCAGTCCCACTCCCCACATTGCCTTTGTTCACCTGAGCCTGGGAGAGGCTGAGCTCGTTCTGCCTGGGAGTGCTCCTCCGATCCTTCATGTCTAGGGTTCCTGTGTGTCCCTCCCCAGCCCTCTGGCTCATGTCGCCAGTTTGTTTCCTCCTAGTCCTCATTAAAGCCTGAGGCATTCTTCTTTAAGGATTTGCTCACTTGCTGGGTACAGTATCGCACGCCTGTAATCCCAGTACTCAGGAGGCTGAGGCAGGAGGATCACAAATTCGAGGCCAGCCTCAACAACTTAGTGAGTCCCTGTCTCAAAAAGGACTAGGGGCCGGGCGTGGTGGTGCACACTTGTAATCCCAGTACTTTGGGAGGCAGAGACCGGAGGATCCAGGTTCGCAGCCAGCCTCAGCGCTCTCTCTCTCTCTCTCTCTCTCTCTTCCTGTCTCTCTCTCTCTCTCTCTACCTACCTACTGAGGCCCTCTGCAACTTCGTGAGACCCGGTTTCAAAATAAAGTATAAAAAAATAGGGCTGGGGGTGTAGCGCAGAGGTAGAAAGCCCCTGGGTTCAATCCCCAGTACTGTCAAAAAAAAAAAAAAAGGTCTAGGGGCATAGGGGCATAGCTCAGTGGTAGAGCCACCCCTTCCCTGGATTGATCTCCAGGAAAACACACGCACGCACACACACCCCATTTGCTTCCTCCCTTATTGACAACTCACCACCCTCCCAGGAAGGCACGACCTGTCTCCAGATCCCAGGGCCTGACTTGCAGGGGGTGCTGTAGTTTGTTGATTGACTGAATGGAAAGAGACCACAAGAACACCACCATTTACCACACTCTTCGTACTGTTAGCCATTTCATCCTTCAGCCACAATGCAAAGGAAAAACCAAGGCGCCGAAGGGTGAAGCAATTGGGCCCGGTTTACCTGGTGAGTTCTGTGCAGGGATTGAACCCAAGACTGCCTGACTCAGCCCTCACAGTGCTCCCAGGCAAACGAGGGGGGTGTCCTACAATGTCCTCAAGATGGGTGTGTGGGTCCCTGAAGGCAAGGAGGGCTTTTCTGGAATGAGACAAAGAGAGGCCATGGGACCCAGGCCCAGGGAATGTTCAGACTGCTCTAGGGTTCTTGAGGCCCAGAGTGGGTAAGGGACTTGGCCAAGGTTACACAGCCCCGCGCTGGCAGAGGCAGGACTGGAACACTTAATGGGACAGACCCCTGATGCCCCGTCGGGACTGGCTGCATAGAGCAGCCGCAGCCAGCGTGCTGGACACATTGTCTCAGAAGGCAGCACGCACAGTGGACATTTTCTAGTATTGATCATCCTGGCTGCGTTAGGTGCTGTTGGGGCTATCTTAGCCCACGCAATGAGGTCGCCATTTCAGACCAGCTTAACCATGTACACAGTACATGCTGAGTGGAAATTGTCCGCACGCAAACAAGCTTCCTTGGACCAGATGGGACCAAAAGCTGGACATTGATGACCTCAATCAATGATGACCTCAATCAATTCTCCCTGAAACATTCACCTTCCCACTCCCTGGTCTTAACTTGTGATCTTCTTCCCGTTTGCTTTGTTTGAACCTCTATGTAAGAAAGGCCTTGACTACATAAGGCAGGAGAATTTGTCATCTTGGATCTTCTCCCTGACACCCCCCAATTATTAAATTCTCTCCAAATGATTATATCAGACTTCGTGTCGGTATCGTGTAAGAAGACTATTGATCAGGAAGCTGTCCGGTGCAGCGACCTTCTGTGGCAGGAACCACGGAACAATCTTCAGGAAGCTGTCCGGTGCAGCGACCTTCTGTGGCAGGAACCACGGAATAGTTCTTAGGGAGCTGCCTAAAGCACTAACCATCCGTGGCGGGACTACAAAGCAAGCAGCGTCCACCAGAGCAACCCCAATAAGGTGCCAACTGTGTGAACTGCGGGAAGACTTCAACTTCTCTGTTTCTGTTTCCTCATTTTTATTTTTATTTTTTTCTTTTTTGGTGTGGTACTGGGGATTGAACCAGGGGCATTCTACCTTTGAGCTACACCCCCAGCCCTATTTTTTTTTTTTTGCGGTACTGGGGTTTGAACCCAGGGGCGATTTATCTCTGAGCTACACCCCCAGCCCTATTTTTTATACTTTATTTTGAAACCAGGTCTCACGAAGTTGCAGAGGACCTCACTAAGTAGCTGAGGCTGGCCGCGAACCCGGATCCTCTGGTCTCAGCCTCCCAAGTACCAGGATTACAAGCATGCACCACCATGCCCAGCTCCAGCCCTATTTTTTATTCTTTATTTTGAAACAGGGTCTCACTAAGTTGCGGAGGGCCTCACTAAGTAGCTGAGGCTGGCCGCGAACCTGTGATCCTCCTCTTTCAGCCTCCCAAGTACTGGGATTACAAGCATGTGCCACCATGCCTGGCTCAACCCAGGGGGCATTCTACCTCTGAGCTATCCCCCAAACCTATTTCATTTTATTTATTATTTATAGTGGTGCTGGGGATTGCACCCAGGGCATTCTTTTTATTTATTTATTTATTTTTTGCGTTACTGGGGATTGAACCCAGGGGCAATCTACCTCCATGCTACACCCCCAGCACTATTTTTTTATTCTTTATTTTGAAACAGGGTCTCACTAAGTTGCAGAGGGCCTCTAAGTAGCTGAGACTGGCCGCAAACCTGTGATCCTACTATCTCAGCCTCCCAAGTACTGGGATTACAAGCGTGCGCCACCACGCCCGGTTCAACCCAGGACGTTCTACCTCCAAGCTACACTACCAGCCCTTTTTATTTTTTATTTGAAAACAGGGTCTCACTAAGTTGCTGAGGCTGGCTTCAAACCTGTGATCTTCCTGTCTCACTCTCCCAAATACTGGGATTACAGGTGTGTGCCACTGTGCCTGGTGTGTTTCCTCATTTTTCAACAGGGCACAGTGAAATATTTGTAAAGCGCCTAACAGAAGCCTGGCACATGGTAAGTACTCAGAATACATTTGCTTTTTTCATTATTGTCTGGGTCTGGGAGCCATGATAGGCTGGGTGGCGGGAGAGAGGCTGCCTGTAGGAAGAGAACTAGCATTCTGTGAGGGCTGATCATGTGCCAGACTCTGTGCTGCCTGTGGGTCATCTCTCTGAGTTCTTTTTTTTTTTTTTTTTTTTTTTTGAGGTACCAGGGATTGAACCCAGGGGCGTTCTACCTCCACGCTATACCCCTGGCCCTATTTTTTATTCTTTTTTTTTTTTGTTTTTGGTTTTGGTTTCTTGCGGTACCGGGGATTGAACGCAGGGGCGTTCTACCTCCGCGCTACACCCCGGCCCTATTTTTTATACTTTATTTTGAAACCGAGTCTCATGAAGTTGCGGAGGCCTCACTAAGTAGACAGAGAGAGAGAGAGACAGAGAAAGAGAGCGCGAGTGAGGGAGCTGAGGCTGGCCGCGAACCCGGATCCTCCGGTCTCCGCCTCCCAAAGTACTGGGATTACAAGCGTGCGACACCATGCCCGGCTTATTCTTTATTTTGAAACAGGGTCTCACTAAGTTGCAGAGGGCCTCACTAAGTAGCTGAGGCTGGCCGCGAACCCAGATCCTCCAGTCTCAGCCTCCCAAGTACAGGGATTACAAGCGTGCGCCACCACGCCCGGCTGCTTCTGCACTTTTGATATGCATGGTTTTTTTTTTTTCTTAGTGCTAAGGGTGGAACCCAGGGCCTTGCACATGCTAGGCAAGTGCTCAGCCACTGAGCTACATGCCCAGTCTCCCCCCCTTCCTCCTCTTTTTCCTTCCTCTTCCTCCTTTCTATTGGGGATTGAACCCAGGGGCATTCTACTTCTGAGCTACACCCTTGGCCCTATTTATTTATTTATTTATTTATTTATTTATTTATTTATTTTTGTACTGGGGATTGAACTGGGGGCATTCTACCTCTGAGTTATACCCCCAGCGCTTTTTTTTTAAATTTTGAAACAAGGTCTTGGTAAACTGCTGAGGCTGGCCTCAAACCTGAAATCCTCTTTTTTTTTTTTTTTGTGGTACCAGGGATGGAACCCAGGGGCGTTCTACCTCTGAGCTACACCCTCGGCCCTATTTATTATACTTTTATTTTGAAACTGGGTCTCACGAAGTTGCAGAGGGCCTTACTAAAGTAGCTGAGGTTGGCCGGGCGTGGTGGCGCATGCTTGTAATCCCAGTACTTTGGGAGGCGGAGACTGGAGGATCTGGGTTCGCGACCAGCCTCAGCTCTCTCTCTGTCTCTCTGTCTCTCTGTCTCTCTCTCTCCCTACTGAGGCCTACTGAGGGCCTACTGAGGCCCTCCGCAACTACGTGAGACCCGGTTTCAAAATAAAGTATAAAAAATAGGGCCGGGGATGTAGCGCGGAGGTAGAATGCCCCTGGGTTCAATCCCCGGTACCGCAAAAAAAAAAAAGTAGCTGAGGTTGGCAGCGAACCCGGATCCTCCAGTCTCCGCCTCCCAAGTACTGGGATTACAAACATGCGCCACCAGGCCCGGCTCACCTGAGATCCTCTTGTCTCAGCCTCCCAAGTACTGGGATTACAGGTGTGTGCCACAGTGCCAGGCTCCCCAGCCCTTCTTGACAGTTGATAAATTAGAAAGGCTCTTCTGCCCCGACTCTCCTCCCCTTCCACACCTCAGTATATTCTACTGGTGAGAACTCAGGCCTTAGAGGAGCTGTGACTTCCAGCATGGAGTCAGGGAGCCCTGGCCCTGCCACGTCCCAGCTGGGTGACCAAGGATACTTCTCTTATCTGCTTCCAGCCTCAGCTTCCTCATATGTAAATTGAATGATGATAAGCTCTAGATCGCAGTGTTGTCCTAAGGATTAAATCAGATGCTTCCTGAAAAGCTCTCAGCTCAGTGCCTATCCCAAAGAAAACACACCAAAAGTTGGGTATGATTTTTTTTCTTACTTTTTTTTTTTTTTGCGGTACCGGGGGTTGAACGCAGGGGTGTTCTACCTCCGTGCTACGCCCCCGGCCCTATTTTTTATACTTTATTTTGAAACCGGGTCTCACGAAGTTGCGGAGGGCCTCACTAAGGAGGGAGAGAGGGAGAGAGAGAGAGAGAGAGAGAGAGAGAGGGAGAGAGAGAGAGAGCTGAGGCTGGCCACGAACCCGGATCCTCCGGTCTCCGCCTCCCAAAGTACTGGGATTACAAGCGTGCGCCACCACGCCCGGCCTTATTTTTTATTTTTTTAAATGTGCTTTTATTGGTGCATTGTAGTCTCACATCACAATGAATATCAATTTGATATTAACATACATGCACACAGCATGATTCTTTTTATTACCATATCATCTAGCTCTTTCCTGTTTCACAGGCATGTCAGTTCAACCCATGTTGCAGTGAGAAAAAGTTCTCCTCCTCCTCCTCCTCCTTCTCCTCCTCCTCCTTCTTTGGTACTAGGGATTGAGCCCAGCAGCATTCTACCTCCAAGCTACACCCCCAGCCCAATTTATTTCTTATTTGGAAACAGTGTCTCACTAGGTCGCTGAGAGCCTCCCTAAATTGCCGAGGTTGGCTTTGAACCTGCAATTCTCCTGTCTCAGCCTCCCAAGTACTGGGATTACAAGCATGCACCACCACACCTGGCTGAAAAAGTGCCTATTAGTGTGAGAACACAATGATGTAAGTTACGTTTTGCAGTGCCACCCCAATGTGGCACAGGCCACTAGTTGCCTGTGTTAGAAGTAAATTTTTATGGCGTCATTAAAAAAGACACACAGTTGAAAGCAGCTGGGCAAGGCGAATTTTACTTTTTGCAAAAAGGGTTCCTGTCACCAGGAAGGTCTGGTGTACAAGAACAACATGGAGGAAATTGCTGGGCGTTTTATCTTTAGTGTGGGGCTTCTGTGCTGTGTTTCTATTGGCGGGAACACAGCCTCACAATCTTTATGCCATTGGCTGAAGGGGACGCTGTGGGAGGGGTCAGCATTCACAATTTTAGGAAATGCTATCTACAAAAATACAAGCACAGGTACACAAATACAGTTACACAAATGGCAGCTTTACAACATAGCGCCCAAGTCAAGCCATTCCTTTGATAGAAAAGATCTATTTCTCACACCTGTGAACCTGCCCGGCAGCTAAGCCAGCTCCTGTAACGGAGCTGAGTTTGAAGATGCCGCCACGTGTGCATCATCACCCAGGAAAGGTCTAACTGTGCTGTGTCATCACAGGTTGGGACAGAAGTTGGCCTTGCTCACACCAACGTGTGTTACATTCTGTCAACAAGGGAAGGGTAGGAAAGAGCCCAAGCCAACTGCTTGCCAGGCAAAAGGTCTGCCCGCCATGACTGCTTAAAATAGATTTACCACCAACACCTCTGAGAACATTTTGTGGGAATCCATCTGGCCCCCTTTTGACTGGGCTGCCACTTGGGAGTCACCAACTAGGCTGGTGTGGGAAGAAGCATTATGTCCAGGAATGGGAAGCATGAAACCCAGAATTTAAAAAATTGGTCTAGATATATCTCCACCCCTCACATTCTTTTTTTTTTTTTTCAGTACTGGGGATTGAACCCAGGGGGATTCTACCTCCGAGCTACACCCCCAGCCCTATTTTTTTTGTGTGGTACCGGGGATTGAACCCAGGGGTGTTCTACCTCCAAGCTACACCCCAGCCATATTTTTTATACTTTATTTTGAAACCAGGTCTCACGAAGTTGCAGAGGGCCTCACTAAGTAGCTGAGGCTGGCCACGAATCCGGATCCTCTGGTCTCAGCCTCCCAAGTACTAGGATTACAAGCGTGCGCCACCACGCCCGGCCTATTTTTTATTCTTTATTTTGAAACCGGGTCTCACTAAGTTGTGGAGGGCCTCACTAAGTAGCTGAGGCTGGCCACGAACCTGGATCCTCCAGTCTCAGCCTCCCAAGTACTAGGATTACAAGCGTGCGCCACCACACCTGGCACCACCTCTCACATTCTGATAATTATGAAAGATGTGGCCAAGAAGAGATGGTCCCATCGTGGGACAGCTGCATTCAGTTATTGGACTTCCTCACAAGGTGTGTGGACCAGAAAGGGGGAAGCCAGAAATCATACCCCCCTTTTGTACTGGGGATTGAACCCAGGGTGCTCTTCTTCTGAGCTATACCCCCTAGCCTTTTTTATTTTGAAACAGGGTCTTGCTAAATTGCCATGTCTCACTAGATTGCTGAGTGTCTCACTAAATTGCTTGAGGCTGGCCTCAAACCTGTGATCCTTCTGTCTCGGCCTCCCAAGTCCTGGAATTATAGGTGTGTGCCACTGAGCCCAACCATACAGACAGTTTGATCAGCCATATTTGTTCCTATGATTTATTTCCTTTAGCTGAAAACATTGCTACCCATAGCCCCATGTTGTTTGGCAGGGCTCTTTTTCTATTTTTGTTACTGGGGATTTTTGTTTGTTTGTTTGTTTGTTTGTTTGGCACTAGGGATTGAACCCAGGGATATTCTACCTCTGAGCTACACTCCCAGCCAAACAACTGTTTTGAAAGTAAGTTGCTGAGGCTTTCACTAAATTGCGGAGGGTGTCCTTGAATCTGCAATCCTTCTGACTCAGCCTCTCAAGTACTGGGATTACAGGCCTGCACCATCATGCCCTGTTTGTTTGGCAGCCCAGTTTTATTTTTTATTTTGAAACAGGGTCTTGCTAATTTTCTGAGGCTGGTCTTGAACCTGTGATCCTCTGTCTCAGCTCCTAAGTACTGGGATTACAAGCGTGTGCCACCACGTCTGGCTTTCATTCTACCTCCAAGCTACTACACTCCAGTCCCTTTTAAATATTTATTTACTTTGTCATACTGGGACTCTATCCCAGAGGCATTCTACCTCTAAGATACACCCCCCAGCCATATTTTGTTTTATTTTTCTTGTACTGGGGATTGAACCCAGGGACATTCTACCTCTGAGCTGCACCTCCAGGCCCATTTATTCTTTATTTATAAATTGTGGAGGGCCTCACAAGTTGCTGAGGCTGGCCACGAACCTGTGATCCTCCTATCTCAGCCTCCCAAGTACTGGGATTACTAGCATGCGCCATCATGCCCGACTATTTTGTTGTTGTTGTTTTGAAACAAGGTCTCACTAGATTGCTGAGAATCTTACTAAATTGCTGAGACTGGCCTTGAACCTTCAATCCTCCTGTCCCAGCCTCCAGAGTACTGGGATTATGGGCGAGCACCACCAAGCCTGCCTTCCCTCCACCTCAGTCTCTGTCGATAACTACAAACTGGGTGGGCGTGGTGGTGCAATTAAGTAGGACCCTGTCTGGTGGTTCACCCCTGTAATCTCAGTACTTGAAAGGCTGAGACCAGAAGGATCTCGGGTTTGAGATCAGCCTCAGCAATTTAGTGAGACCTATTTCAAGCCTCAGCAATCTAGCGAGGCCCTCAGCAATTTAGTGAGACCATTTTTCAAAATAAAAATCAAAATAGGAGCTGGATGTGGCAGCGCACACTTGTAATCCCAGTACCTGGGAGGCTGAGACCGGAGGATCCGGGTTCGCGGCCAGCCTCAGCTACTTAGTGAGACCCTCTGCAACTTAGTGAGACCCTGTTTCAAAATAAAGAATAAAAAAAATAGGGCTGGGAGTGGAGCTCAAAGGTAGAATGCCCCTGGGTTCAATCCCCAGGACCGCAAAAAAGGGGGGGGGTCTGGGGATGAAGCTCAATGGTAGAACATCCCTGGGTTCAATCCCCAGTACCAAAAATAAATAAATAAATATCCTGTTTTATTTTAAAAAGGGGGCTGGGGTATAACTTGGAGGTAGAAGGGGACTGGGGTATAACTTGGAGGTAGAATGCCCCTGGGTTCAATCCCCAGTACAAAAAAAAAAAAAATCCCCAAAATACTGAATATCATGCCTGGCTGATATTCAGTATTTCAATTCATCTCAAAAGTACTTTCCAGACCAGGTATGGTGGCACATGCTTGTAATCCCAGTACTTGGGAGGCTGAGACCAGAGGATCGCAGGTTTGTGGCCAGTGTCAGCTTCTTAGTGAGGCCCTCCGCAACTTAGTGAGACCCGATATCAAAATAAAGAATAAAAAATAGGGCTGGGGGTGTAGTTCAGAGGTAGAATGCCCCTGGGTTTAATCCCCAGTACCACAGAAAAAAAAAAAGTACTTTCCAGCAGGGTGCAGTGGCACACACCTGTAATCCCAGTACTTGGGAGGCTGAGACAGGAGGATCACAGGTTCGAAGCCAGCCTGGGTAACTTAGTGAGGCTCTCAGCAACCTAGTGAGATCTTGTTTCCAAATAAGAAATAAAATCGGTCAGGCGTGGCGGTGCACACTTGTAATCCCAGTACTTGGGAGGTAGAGACAGGAGTATCACAGGTTCGCAGGTTCACAGCCAGCCTCAGCTACTTAGTGAGGCCCTCCACAACTTAGTAAGACCCTGTTTCAAAAATAAAGAATAAAAAATAGGGCTGGGGGTATAGCTTGGAGGTAGAATGCCTCTTGGTTCAATCCCCAGTACTGCAAAAAAAAAAAAAAAAAAGACACACAGCTAAAAAGTGATCAGGTGTACTGCACCATTCAAATGATGTCATGCCAGGTGTGGTGGTACATGCTTTTAATCCTGGTACTTGGGAGGCACAGACAAGAGGATTGCAGGTTCACGGCCAGCCTTACCTACTTAGTGAGGCCCTCCGCAACTTAGTGAAACCCTGTTTCAAAAATAAAGAATAGGGGCCGGGCGTGGTGGCGCACGCTTGTAATCCCAGTACTTTGGGAGGCGGAGACTGGAGGATCTGGGTTCGCGGCCAGCCTCAGCTCTCTCTCTCTCTCTGTCTCCCTGTCTCTCTCTCTCTTTCTACCTAGTGAGGCCCTCCACAACTTCGTGAGACCCGGTTTCAAAATAAAGTATAAAAAAAAAAATAGGGCCGGGGGTGTAGCGCGGAGGTAGAACGCCCCTGGGTTCAATCCCCGGTACTGCAAAAAATATAAATAAAAAAATAAAAATATAAAGAATAAAAAATAGGGCTGGGGGTACAGCTCGGAGGTAGAATGCCCCTGGGTTCAACCCCCAGTACCAAAAAAAAAAAACCTTCCAATTTCCTGCATGATTTCTTCTATGACCCACTGGTTCTTTTTTCTTTCTTTCTTTTTTTTTTTTTTTGTGGTACTGGGGATTGAACCCAGGGGCATTCTACCTCTAATTTCATCCCATTAGATTCTTTGAATATACTTTGTATGATTTCAATCATTTTAGTGTGTGGCACTGGGGATTGAACCCAGGGGTGCTCTACCACTGAGATACACCCTCAGCCCTTTTTATTTTTTTATTTTGAGTAGGGTCTTGCTAAATTACTTAGGCTAGCCCCAAACTCTGGGTCCTCCTGTCTCAGCTCCCGAGTACTAGCATTACAGGTGTGTGCCACTATGCCTGGCTGATTTCAATCTTTTTTTTTTTTTTTTTTTTTTTGCGGTACCGAGTGTTGAACCCAGGGGCGTTCTACCTCCGAGCTACACCCCCAGCCCTATTTTTTATCCTTTATTTTGAAACCGGGTCTCATGAAGTTGCGGAGGGCCTCACTAAGTAGCTGAGGCTGGCCTCGAACCCGGATCCTCAGTTCTCTGCCTCCCAAGTACTGGGATTACAAGCGTGTGCCACCACGCCCGGCTTGATTTCAATCTTTTTAAATATATAAAAACTTGCCGGGCGTGGTGGCGCACGCTTGTAATCCCAGTACTTTGGGAGGCGGAGACCGGAGGATCCGGGTTCGTGGCCAGCCTCAGCGCGCATGCGCGTGCGCACGATCGATCAATTGATCGATCGATTGATCTATCTCTCCTCTCTCCTCTCTCCTCTCTCTCTCTCTCTCTCTCTCTCTCTCTCTCTACCTAGTGAGGCCC